>JAHLJT010005440.1:0-17731 GCA_031308135.1 Acheta domesticus | reverse complement strand
ACGACTTTGGATAGGTGAATTTTCAGCTACAAATTTCAACTGAAGTCACTGGTCCCGAACCACGCACACAAGAAATATTTACCAAAAGATTCGGTTATAATGAACTCTCATCGCCTGTTGTAATAAACATAGTAAAAGGTTCTTTTGGAAGTTCTATTTGTCTTTGTAGCGCGAATTTTGATAAATTAAACAATGTGGAGGAAACAATGCAATTGAGTGAAGAGCTTCAGCTCATCTGCGTACAGCTCATCAGTGTACAGTGTACATCATTCAGTACAGCCGGAAGACGTCACGGCCGCGAGCGACTGAATTTAGCTCAGAGAGACAATTATATTTGTCTCTGATGCGGACTGCGACCCGGAGGCCTAAGAGTCTGGGTCCACAAGTGGGCGGATTTAAGAAGAATAGCTACAGATAGTGTTTCAACCGCTGTCTGGAGGAGAATTCTAGCAAGCACAACACTACGTACCACACATGTCGAAAGTGGGGTCCTGTACTAAAACATTAAAATATTAACTAATTAATTTGTTTTAGAACATAAAAACTGAAGTTATTGATTGTAAACTGTTAAAACAAATATAAATATTTTTTCAACTTTTTTAATCTGTAAGATTACGAAGAAATATTCAAAACTGATATGAAATATTGTGACCAGTCGTGTGGGTTGGTTGTTGGGAATTCGTGGGAAAGTGGCTCTTTTCTTGAAATTTTGGAAAAATAAACACAAAGCCGTTACCACTGAACAACATTTAATTAAATAAGCTTTGATGGCAAAACACAAAAATACAGTATGACAGTAACATTGGCCATAGAATAAAAAAAACAAGCAAAAACCCTTGATCATTACAAAAAAATGAATTGGAAAGGATACTTAACTGCAAAGTATGAATTTCAAATAGGCACTAATAAAAACTCTATCATTGTCTTCGGAGACAAAAAAAGCAAATTGAAATTCAATAAAGTGAATAAAAGATATCTCTAGAGAGATGAGTGCACACAAAATTACTTTACAGGAAAATATCACCGGTATTTCAGGCGTAAAATGCCGTGGTGCTTTCAGTTTACAGAAATTGCAGTTAACCATCCACCCACATATACTGCATAATCACTCTTTAGTAGATTCTTTGCAAAGAATTCACTGGAATTACCATGGAATATTTCACACACAATTGAAATGAATACATAGTTTTTAAAAACACGAATGTTACCAAAAGTTGCATGAAACAAACTACACGTGTTCATTTATCACAATGGAAATGAATAAAATAGTTTTAAGAACACAAAATGTTACCAAAAATTGCATGAAACAAACTACACGTGTTCATTTATCACAAGTGAAATGCAACAAATTAACAGTTCTTTACAACCTACACCTTTGGTTGAAATTGGAAAGAATATGTATTGTTTTTACTCCACAAACATCCAAGTTTCAATAAATATTTACAGGCATCTAAGTTCATTTAACTTTTTCGACCATTCATAGCACATACATTAATACTCTGCAAACTATTCACAAATGGCACAAAATTGTTTCATAACGACTGGAATTTAAACGTTATCATTAAAGGTTTGAAGGTAACAGCTGTACTGGCATTTCATTAGCATGAGATTCTTTCGTACTTCAGTGACGTTCTCTCCTACGAAAAGATGCATTACTGTTCACTTATATTTTTCCACAGTTCATAGCAATTATATTTTCATACCCATTTAATTATTCACAAGTATCACAATGTGTTTTTACAACTCAACTCGAATTTAAACATCATAATCCACGTTTTCTTTTAAAATAGAAACTGCACTCGCGTATTATTAACCAAACAAGTTTCTTCACAAATCAATGCGGTTCTCCTGTAAGAAAGGTACATTACTTCTAATGTCTTTTGAAAAAAAATAGTTCACAATGACCATGGAAATACCAATGGAACGGGTATGCCGGTCAATAAACAAAATGTTAATGGTAATAGACTTTGATAGTGAAACTACAGGGATAATCCACCAAACTGTATTCTATAGTCAAATAGTTTCCACTTCTTACTACTTTTTATAACGCCCTATCCAAAATTATATTATCTTGAACACCGACCTGAATCCAGTGGCCGTGGCGTTCGCCACTAGCGCAAAACTCCCAAGCGAAGAAATGTGGCGGCGCACGTACTATCGTAGGCCTCGGCACGTGCTCACAGCAACCTCTTCCTCCTCGCTTACGTGAGTTCGCGACCAGACTATTTGCGTACAACCTGCCGCTCCGAGTTCCAAAAACGTTCTGAGGCAGATCTAACGAACCTCTTCCCCATGTAGGGGCGGTGGCTCACCCCTCCTGCCTCCCCTCCAGCGACCGCTGAAAAGGCGACAAGGTCGTCGTCGCGACCGCATGAGGGCGCAGCGGGTCCCGCCGACGATGTATTTACTCTTGCCAATTTATAAGCGTTCCTGAGCGGATTCAGGACCGCTACAATATATTCTAGAATCCATTTAAATTGGCGCTCTAGACTCTCGCTCTTGCATCATCCACAACGGCGTGTGCATAGCTTTCGATCAACCATTTCTCGCCCAAGAATTCTCCTTCACTCACAACTCCAATTAATTTCCACTTTAATTATCATTAATTTCAATATACAACACAAGTAAAATAAATACAAATAGTTTTAGTGTGCTGTAATTTATTTTCACTTTTTGCGTTTAAAAGGGGAGTGTTGCCGCAAGCGTTACGTAATTATTACGAGGGGATTCAAGGGTGCGTTACGGGTGCGTTACGGGTGCGTTACAAGGGGGAGAGGGGGTATTGAAAATACTCCAAATTTGCGTTACGTAATTTGTGGACGTCCCTATGTACGGCCCTATGTACGTATATATACGAGAATATAACAAGGGAGTAAAGTCATTCAAATACAGAAATGGAAGAAAATACCTTCTAGAAAGGATAAAGTGAAGAATATGATAAAGAACCCGTTAAAAATTGAAAGTAACATTATTTGAATTTAACCTATACCTGAAAAGTGTCAACGTATATGGGAATGTGATAATTATATAAAGCTGGAATAAAGAGAGTTTGTAAGAAAGAAATTTACAATTCTTTTGATTCAATGAGAATATAAACGTAAATTTAATTCGAATTTTATACGAGTATAAGAATATAAATGTTAATATAATTTTTATGTACAATTATTATGAATTTATTCCCATAAATAAAATATATAAATATACAGGGTGTCCAGAAGCTCCCGTTACAAAAAAATACCACAAATTCTGTGATGCCAAACATGAAGAATGGCAGGTCCAGTTTTTCCGAAAAAAAATTTTGTCTTTGAGAAAATTGAGTTTAAAAATCACTTCCGGGGCGCGAAATTCAAACCGGCCGCAACGACACTGCAGACTGCGCGGAGCATCCTTCCGCACCTTCTGCAAAGAGCATTTCCTCGTTTCTCCGCGTAAACGGTGAAACAGTCAAGTAATATTCTGGAAAGCATCGCGTTGCTTACACTAGAATACTTAATAGTATCAAGTATTTGCAGGGTTCTATTCCATAAATATTTTAAATGTACGTACAGAATATCGAGTTTTTGTTCAAAATGATAGCCACAGTACACGGCGGCGTAAACATAAATTATGAACATGATCCAACTTTTAAGAAAAAGATTGAATCTCCTGGAATGCTCGAATTGTTATTTTTAGCACATATTAATATGAACTAGTGCTTTAGGCTCAAGACTGCCACGTAAATGATAGTCTCCTGTAGATTATTCTAAATATCGTGATACACTAAGGAGCAATTCGGAGATAAAATATTCGTTAATGAAAATACTGAGTTTATTGATTATCTTTGGAATTTGAATTGATTCTCCCGGCTGTCATTTCTGGAATTATCAAACTAAAGATAGCCAACTTAAACTTCTTAATAACCGCTGGACGATTTATCGAAGATGTAGCCCTAATTGATGGATATCAATATTTCCCCCCCTCAAAAATATTGCAAATTAATTCCTAAATAAAAGTAGTCTGTTCCTAAATTAGTTATCCTATTATTTTAGCTTAAGTAATATGTGGTAAAGGAAGAGCACTTCCTGGTGCCGCAGCGAAAGCGTTCCGAAATAACTGCTATTGCAAATATGCAAAGTGTTCTACGTGGAACATCGAAGTTAAGGCAAGCGGCCTCGACTATCCATTTCTCGAAGTTGAATGACCATTCTACCCGCCGCTTTGCTTTTCCAGATACAAGATGAGAGCATGTCTTTCTCCCTAATCTTGGAATTACTTCGTGAAACCATTTCATAAGGCAGTTGACAGCTACTCGGGAGAAGTAGTCTTTTAGTTGTTTTGTTTCTTTGAGCTTGCATTGTAGTTAGCAGATACGTACACAAATGAGTAACGACCATTTCTTCAATTTAATTCTTCGAGGTTACTACGTAGTACAGAATGTAAGGGAGTAGAAACAGTTTCACTACTACACTACTTCAGTGTTTTAATTTTCAATATTTTTCTTTGATATTTTCATAATGTACAACAAAAATCGACAAAAAAGAAAAAAAAGTATGCAATATAATCAATTTTATCACCCCAAACCTTCTTTTGAATTATTTAATTTTTGAAATTATTTTAATTTTATTTTAATGCAGAATCAGTATCCTTACTACTTAAATATTTTAGAACATGCATATTTTGCTACTTTAATTAATTAGAAATACTTTACATGCATGTCCTAAATCTTTCAGTTATATCTCTACATGTTCAATATTTTAATTTGTTTAAAAAATTAATCAATTATAACTTTTTCATTTAATAATTGCATACTTTTTTGAACTGAAAAATATTAATTGGATAATGTTTGTAGATTTTACATAAAAACACCCTAATAATTACATAGTTTTATGTTGGTTATTTTTTTACTTATGAGGGATTTATAGTCTCAAAAGAATATTTATGGAAAACAGGAATAAACATAAACAATATGCAAATTAAATCATAACTGCAACTCTATTGCTCTGTATATTTTTTTCCAAAAACATATCTGATTAATACATAAAATTATTTTCACATTGAAAATTGAATTCTTTTAGTTGTAAGGAAAAAATTTAATATAAACAACCCATTCGCGCAAAATTTCGGACACTGCTCGAAGGCTCCTGTTCGAAATGTTCCAATACTGCTTCCTCTGTAGCGACAGATGAGCGAGACACACCTGCATCGACACTTCCGCCGGTAAAACTGACCCCGACGCACGTATTCTTGCGTCGAGGCGCAGAAAAACGCAGTGGGAAGGGTGTCTTCTGCTAGGGTATCTCTCGGCGTACACTCGAGCTGCCGCACGAGCGTTCTCCGGCCACTCGCCGAAGACTAAGTACATGTCGCAGTACTCATTAATTGAAAACATGCTTATTCTGACCTCTCGCACTCAAACTCGATATTTCTACTAATTTGCCTTGACTGCGCTTAGCTTTTAGTATACGCTGCCGGTGATGGGACGCCGGGGGGGGGGTGCGGAGGGAGGAGGGGAAAGATGACTCCGTACAGGTGCTTTTTTCAGCCATGACCACTGTGCGGGCCGGGTTTCGAACTGCGCAATCTGTTGTTTTGAGGCAAAACTGACATGCGGCTGATGGGCGAATCACTTGGCGGCGGTGGCAGGTTCGCCATACGATATAAACCACGATGTGACGCGGCCTAGCAAGTGACAAATGCAAGGACAACCGACCATAATACGAGTTGCGAATGGCAGTGGGCCAGTAACCTCAGTGAACCACGGTCAAACTTTTGCCTGCTAGAAGTATTTGTACATCACGCAATGCAACATCACAGTTTTTCTCTCAGTCTTTTACCCTTTCACACCAGTAATATACTAGTTTTGTATTTTTTATTCATTGTTGCATTCAAATGTGGCGACGCTATTTTATCTCTGTTGATATTGACCTGTGGGTTTAGGTTAATGGCCTACGTGCCCATACAAAGATTCTTCAATGCACTGTTCGGACTGCATCACCACAAAATGACTGTAAACGATCATTCAATTCCGCGCCCAGAGATAAACTCAGTATTTTCATGGAACGGGAATTCAGAAATGAATATTTCATTTCCGAAACGCTTTTTACTATATCACTATATTAGAATAATCTTCAGGAGACTATCATTTACGTGTCAATCTTAGGTCCAAAGCACTAGTTCATATTAATATGTGCTAAAATAACAATTCGAGCATTCCAGGAGATTCAATCTTTTTCTTAAAAAGTGGATCGTGTTCATAATATTATGTTTACGCCGCGTGTACCGTGGCTATCATTTTGAACAAACTCGATATTCTGTACGTACATTTAAAATATTTATTGAATAGAACCTGCAAATACTTGATACTATTAAGTATTCTAGTGTAAGCAACGCGATGCTTTCCAGAATATTACTCGACTCTTTCACCGTTTACGCAGGAGAAACGAGGAAATGCTCCTCGCAGAAGGTGAGGAAGGATGCTCCGTACTGTCTGCAGTGGTCGTTGCGGCCGGTTTGAATTTCGCGCCCCGGAAGTGATTTTTAAACTCAATTTTCTCAAAGACACAATTTTTTTTCGGAAAAACTGGACCTGCCATTCTCATGTTTGGCATCACAGAATTTGTGGTATTTTTTTGTAACGGGAGCTTCTGGACACCCTATTATTTTACAGCAGATAATTAATGACTTCACTCTTCTCACTTTTACACACGTGCATGTGACTGACTGACGTGTTCATTGAACAAACTCATCAATTTCGTCTCGCGATTGAAGTTAATAATAAGCCACTTAATATCTCGTTGCACTTCAGACAGTACAGAAAGATCATCGACCTGTGCGAAAATGACTTCTCGCGAAAATGCTGCAGCTCTGATACCGTCAGCCACTCATTACGAAAGATGTATAACATTTCACTGCACAGCAGGTTACAAAACTGAAGATATAAGAGCGTGGAAACTTCGGTTATCTCGTTATTGATCAATTTCGATGAAGAAAGCGAGCTTAAAAGTTTGAACATGAATCAAGAAAATCCCTGTCTTAACTTCAGGTAAAGTTTAATTAAGAATTGCGTTGACGAGGCGATGGCACGCTGTGTGAACGCCGGTGTACTTGTGTGCATAACACAGCCTCTGAGTTTTGGGGGAAAATTTGTCGATCATTCTTCGGTTGAAATTGCTTTCAAGGCTTTTAATGGAATACACTGTTCACATACAAATTATTTCAGGCAATTAAACTAATTACATTATGCACTACATGTAATAAACATTTCCTAAAAACTCTAGTTATTCCATTCAGAACGATGTACATAAATTAAGAGACATCTTGGCTCTATGAGAAATTGTTGTTTTAATAATTGAAAATAATTATCCATATATTGAACTCATCGTATTCTCTGGACCAGACAATTCTTGAAACAATCTTGTTTCAATTACATAAGAAGAGATTATGTATTCGTAGGAAACAGTAGTGGTAAGGTATAGAAGAACCAATCATTCTCCTCGAAACAAGTTGGGCAAATTTTGTTTAAAAATCTTCAAATGTAAAAGCCATCGAGACATCATTCGAAACAGCTTCATTTGCATTTCTCATTCTTTTCAATTTCATTTTACAGTGGCGAAATCAC
Source organism: Acheta domesticus (assembly GCA_031308135.1). NCBI lineage: Eukaryota > Metazoa > Arthropoda > Insecta > Orthoptera > Gryllidae > Acheta > Acheta domesticus. The sequence goes on along the minus strand of JAHLJT010005440.1, from coordinate 10,134 downwards.
ACAAAAACAATGAATCAAACATAGGCAGAAACAAAAATTAAACTTCAAAGATAAGTATTGATCTTTTATGAACAAATTTTTGACAAGTTTGAAAAGTAATATAAAAATGCACTTTTTTAAAATACAATTAAAAATTTCCTCAAAGTTGAATCAGTAAACAGAAAATAACACGCTTTGAGAAGGGTAGTACTTATTATCAAATATTATTTCAAAGAGAGATTAATCCGTTATTCTTTAAATTAATATCACAATTAACACTATTGGATTTCAGTCGAATTCGAAACGCTCACAAATGTATTCCCCAAGCCAATTATTACTTCAAAGAACCATATTTTGTTTCCAGAATTGCCCAACATTTTCGTAAATGTTAGTATTATATTACCGGAGGAATTTCTGCAATAGGATTTTCGTCACTTTGATGTACGCATGGTTATTCGATGGCATAGTTTGAAGTAATGATTGCATTATACAAATATTCTTCAATAAAACATGTTGGCAAATTAACTATAGAATTTAAAAGAAGTATTCATGGCTGAGGGCCCCAAATTCATGAATCTGCATGCCTTACAATGTGTGGTTTTTCTGAAATGTGAGTTACAAAATCCTTTACATTACAATCATTCTAAATATTTTTGATGACTAAATTTGATCACAATAATTAATTCGTTATCATATGTCATGTCACACAGACGACTCAGATAAAAAATGACTCTTATCCCTTCTAAAGACACACATTATATTCTTTACGAAATAAATATAAAATATCTAATTACGAGTGCAATACTAAATGAGAGAATTCTCAACATTGCCATTAGGTCGAGTTTGATAACTAGTCGAGTATTTTAACAAGTTATACAATACGAATATAATACGAATACGTTTTATCAACTTTGTAAAAATTGCAATGTACTATAATTTTCATTTAAATTTGACAATTCATCCCGCCTAAAGCGATAGGTAGTAGTGAATAAGAGGCCAAGAATTATTAGAACCCTTATGATCTAAGCATATTTTTAACGAAACGGACTACAGTTCTTAATAATGGCCTTAATAATTATTAGACTACTTGTCTAACCGGAATTATATGGAACTATTTTCAGTTCCATAAAAACTGACAGTAGATATGAAAATGGATAACTTATTTTACTGAAGAAGCAGTAGAATCTCGATTTCTTCATATTTGCGTTGTCAACATAAAAAACTACGACAGCTGACATCTATCTGACATCAAACTCTGAATCATCGTCAAAAACACAGATCTTGACCCTGTTAAGTCCTGACCGGAGGATAGAAGCAGAGCCGGGGTGTCAAATGTCACAATTTACTCGAGAAAATTAAGTTAAATGGTTACCAAAGATTATTTATGACAGGTCTATGATAATGCCTTTGGCTCCAAAAAAGATTCGTTAATTCGGAATAACCAGGTTCGAAAGAAGATTGAAAAAACTCCTTGGAAGGGCGCCAAAAGGTATTTCAACTCGTTCGCTTATGGAAATCGTCAATTAGCATCTCTTTTGAAAATTGTTATTTCTACCGCATGCCGCGGCGTGCATGGAAGACTCAGATACAAGTACAATATTAAGGTAAATAAATTGCCTCATGTGTTTTCAATTCAAGAACCTAACTAGTTACCATTTTTACTCTCCGCTCTCCACAATGAAGTGTGTGGTCGTTTGTGATTCTGAAAACATTTTGACGATTAAAACAAATGTAAACAGAAGAAACAGCCGCTAGCATGCCACGATCCACATGAATTCCGACTTTGACAAAATACCTCACTCTTGGCTGTCCGGTCGGGTGATGTACACATCACGCCACTTCATTCAAAAAGGCGCAAACAACTGCAAGCAAGCTTACTTAATTATTCAAGGAACCTTTGCAAAGAGTAGAATTGACGTTTTGGCGCGAGGAAGTCAGTAAGAGGTTTCATCAAAATTAGGCACACGCGCGTATCAGATTTTTGGAGAATTGAGAATCGTGAGCATGTTATAGCAAAAGTAATTTAGTTTCTCTAAAGTTTTCCATTTAAATTAGCTAAACTATTTCCTACATAACAAGGTTGAGATCCCAATTACGACAGTTACACAAACGAAGCATTTTCTGATAATTGTGTTTGTTTACAAAAAATATGCAATGCTGTTTACAAAGTGTGTTTTTAATGTGTCGTCCAATACGTACTGATGTAGTAACCGCTGCACAGGAAAGTGGCGTACTTTCATCAGAAAAAATAATTTTATGGAGATCTGAAATCGAACATGAGGATACATTTTGTTCTTATGTGTAGTAAATTACTTCCCCACAACACCTTATCCAGTTTTGAGGATCCTTGATACAAAAAATATTGTTTTAACGGTAAAAACGTCCGCCTGTCTCTGCCTATCTGTCCGTCTATCCGTTCGTCTCTGTCTACTTGTCCGTGTCTGCCGTGTCTGTGTTCATCCGTGCCTATCTTTTTTTTACAAGGGTAGGGGAAAATTTTGAAAATACACCAGGTCCCTCGTACTAGCAAGCGTGTAAGATTTTTTGCACACTAAAACCAAACTTCCCTTTTCTTCTATCCTCCCTGAGAAACTGCCTATCAACTTTACATCGCGGAGAGTGGAGTGATGTTACTCAAGTAAAGGATCGTGAGATTTGCCTCCTTTCTTTCTCCTAGCTTCTTAATTCCAGCAATAGTTATTATCAAATTTACACAGTGGGGTAATATTTATCCACTGTGCTTTCAACTTATTCACGATTCAACAGTCGAATTAATTGAATCACTGGGGAGGTCCATCTTCCCGTTGAGAAAGTGTCCAACCGTTGCTGCCATTCTGCTAGTTGTTTCTAGTAGTTTTGCAACCCATCTCTTTTGTCATAACTCCTCTGCCGTTCACGGGTATATGTATTCCGATCAACCTGGTTTTGATACAAACTGCTTCATTTGAGACCGTGTGGAAACTCATACAACATGCAACTGTGAACGCAGATAACCGATATATTGAAGAAGCTCTTCGTATCCTCTTATGAAGCTCTTCGTATCTGTAGAGGTAGCCCAAGCTGATGATCCATAGAGCAGGGCCTGTACATGACGACCGAGGCAAACAGATTTCTCTTTTTATGACTGGACTTGTAGTGTTCGACAATAACCTAGTCAACGGAGCATTCACCACCGCTGCTTTTTGGAGGCGCATTCCAAGTGATGTCAAAAGGACAAGCGCATGTCGATCAAGAAGTCGAGGTATTTTAGCGCAGGACGTGATGAAATTTTGTGATGACCGGCTTGAGAGTGATAGATTCTCTTTCTTCTTGCTAGGTGCAAGCATTGCGTCTGTCTTGTGCTCGGCAAGCTGCAATCCTGCGGAATCCAGCCAACAACTGGCAATGTCAATGGCTTCATTGCAAATACGAACGATATTTTCTATAAATTATAAAAAATGTCTATAACATGTAAATATTATCGTACTATCTCTTCTATAAATTTTGCCATGACGATGATGGCAATAACGTCTGCGAAGCCAAAATCTTGTTTCCTTCTGGGAGTGGGAGCCTGAGAACTTCATCGTACACAATATTCCAGTGAACCCAGCTCCGAACCTTGTGCGACGTCGGCGATGATGTTGTGTACTTGCGGTGCATCATCCGTATTGTATACCAAAATCGTTTATTGAGATATTCAGCCACGATTCTCCCAGAGTACGTAAGGACATTGATTTCGTGGAGTGCCTTATGAATGTCACTCCATCTTGCCGAGTTAAACTCATTCTTAATGACGAAAGTAACGACTGCAGAGTCCTCTTCTGGACCTCTGCTCCTTCTGCTACCTGTAATGGCCTGAATGGCTGAGTAAACGAGAAGCTTAAAAGCACAGACTGTTGAGCAAGCCTTGGTAAAGTCATACTGGTTCTCTGAGAGTCCACTATTTCATGTTCCATTTTTGAGCTAATGAAATGCTCGAAAAATTTACCCGCACTATCGACCATGCGTAGCTGTCTGGAAGACGCCGGCTCTTCACGAGATTTTTTACCCTTTGGAAGAATATTACTAATTGTTGTTTCTTCTCTCACTCAGAAAATATCCCCACTTTCAAACATGGTTTATAGATGTACTAGAATACTTAACTACGATCGGATATTGCGGTCTTGAACTCAGTGTTGGGTATTCGGTCCGGGTGCCTTGTGTATCAAGGGCCTTTCTGTATCAAGTGGGTGATGTTCGTCAGTTCGCGGGGATGTTGTGGGAATGAGTCGTCACAATTCTCAGAAGAACGTCAGGACAGATTAGAGACTGGATATGTGTCTTTATAAACTTTCCCATGATCGCGTTGTATGGCCTACCCCGTACATCTTTATCTATTTCATCGCACAGGCTCTTAGCGCAAAGACGTTTACTTCCCCGGATGGCTGTCGTCAACTGGTTTCTGGGCATTTACATTGTACTTGCAACTGAAAAAAGGTGTCTTTGCCACGAGCTTTCTGGTACTTGTCCTGGCAGGAAGGCAGTGACGACGCTGTTGCGCAATGTCTTCGTTCCACCAGCAACTGGTAAACGCAAACTTTTTTTTTTTTTAATAAAATTCTGGCCCTCAAGAAAATGTGCGCAGATAAATTTCTTTCCCCACACGTCATATACAGTTTTTACTGATTTTTTGACTAAATAAATAAATAAATAAATAAAACGTCGGTGGTTGGTCCCTCTTCTGGGCATAGCTGTTTCACAAGCTCTGGTTATCCAGTTCATATTTTGGCTAACTTTTTTTGCTTGCTGTTCCTGATGGTATAAAATTCTCCAAATAAAGGAGGAATATTTCATCGTCAAACGCTTTGGCTTTCCATCCCTCACCTTACATCCCAGTCCAACATAACTCTCGTGTCTTTGATATTCACCTCGTATAGAAGAGTCCACTGTGTGTATGGTTCACTGACTTTCCAGTCAATGTGTGTGTATTCACACAGAATCGTGACATCCATTCCCTCACATACTACTAGAATATCCTGAGCAAAATCACTCAAAGTGGTTCAAACTTATTTGAATTATTCTCAAGGTTAGTCCAATATTGTCTGTAGAGCTCTTTTGTAGGAAGAACATGTGTTACACCTGGTAGCATGTTCGCTGTCTGCCATTTTGTTCTCACAGCAGGCACTCTTTGGGTTATTCGTACACGTCTTTGCGAAGTGATCACCATAGCAATTCATGCACAACTTTGATCTATTACCTGTGCTCTTGCATTCTCTCTTTATGTGCCCAAAATCCAAGCATTTGAAACATCCCAGAGGGGTTTCCTCTCTCGCAATAGGCAGTTTACCCATCCGATTCTAAAATTACCACAGACTAACAAGGCGTTGGCCACAGTAGCTGGGAGACTGGCTTTCCTGGTGCGTTCTTCCATATGCTGGTCTCAGAAATTTCACTACTGATGCCGGTAAATCGTTTGCTTGAAGCTCCGGGAATTGTTCAACAAAAGCATTGCGAACCTTATCTTTGGTTGTGACCTTATTCATACCCTTCACCAATGGTCATGAGTGAATTTTCTCACATCTGCATGCTACCCAAGATCTTTCTGTACTAAAAACTGAAACTCTAGTGTTTGGCAATCTCCGGATCTAAGAAGTTGTAGAGCGAGATCACCGCATGTTGCTTTCCGTATCTGAATTACATTTGAACCAAAATTCTTGAGTTCAACCTCACTTTTAATTTTCTCAATATGTTATAATTACAACGTTAGAATGCTCCTTTCCTTTATAAACTACTTAGAACACTGAGGATTTCGGGACGAGGGTCCACTTTCGTGAACCGCAACCACGTCATTAAAACATGCACTAATCGCGGAGGTCAACTTGATCTCGCCATGTACATTGTGATGAGATTTAACAATCTCGAGTTCAATAATTCAATAATTGTTCTTCTCCAGAGCTTTTTGTTTCGCTTTATCTTTCTTAATACCTGCTACATATACCACGTTTTCTCCTTCTGTAACACAATCTCTAGATGACGAAACCTAATGTACAGCTTTAAAACTTGCAACAGGTTCCGGGGTACCAGGCCCTGCACCGTCGACAGAGGTCCCTCAAGATGGTCTGAAAAGCAGTAATTCATTACTGAGACTCGCCCTTGTACTTTTTTCTGCAATAAAGTATTATTATTATTATTCAAGCACCCCGCACGTAGGCTACGAACCCATGGTCAGCGAATAAAGCGCAGATGTCTGGGGTAGCAAAGATCACTGGGTAGCAAAGATGGGAACTGGGGGTACGAGTCAGATGTAAAGGTCACTGGGAGCAAAAGTCATGAGGGGCATATATCATTGGGGTAAGGGTCATGCTTCGCCGGATGAAGCTATCGCGCCAATTTCGGCAGCCAGATTTCGGCCACAATGAGAATCCCATACAACATACCACACTACCTCCGCTGTCCATGTTTTCGCTAGTTCAGCGGACAGGTTTTTGCTTTCGGCGGGACAGAAGTTATCCATGCAATTTAAAGGGTAACCGCACGTGCCAAGGACCGACAGCCATGTCTCAGCTAGAGGCTGAACGCAACACTCCGGCCGGAAGCGCTCAAGGGCTCAAGCGCAGTCAAGCGCACCCAAGTTCATCCAAGCCCACTCAAGCGCACCCAAGTGCACCCAAACGCATCAATTGCCCCCAAGCGCACCCAAGTGCACCCAAGCGCTCTCAAGCGACAGCCACACGCACCAAGTTCAGGGGACTACGATATAGCCTGGGCGAGGCTTGTGGTCCAAGAGGCAACTCCGTCAGATACTTACGCCAAACGCACACTGCTCTGACAACACTGCACTACTCCGCTCGCTGGCTCCGAGTTGGAGAGAGGAAATGGCGATGGGATTTACACCAATACAGTGTTTTGATGGCTATCGCGAAGATGCGCGAAGCACCGATTACTTAAGAACCCACACTTTCTGCATTTTGCGAGTAACCCAGAAGTAACCCCTTCGTGAAGGATTGGAAGTCTGCATGTCTGTCTGTGTCCGTCTGTGTCTGACTGTGTCCGTCTATGTCTCTTTGTGTTCGTCCGTGTCTGATTGTGTCCGTCTGTGTCTGTCCATCGGTGTTTTGTCCGTGCCTGCCCCTCTATCTACCTGTCTGTTCATCTGTTTATTTTTTTCGACCGTCTCTCTGTTCGACCGTCTCTCTGTTCATCCGTCTCTCTGTTCATCCGTCTCTCTGTCCGTCCGTCTCTCTGTCCGTCCGTCTCTCTGACCGTCCGTCTCTCTGTCCGTCCGTCTCTCTGTCCGTCCGTCTCTCTGTCCGTCCGTCTCTCTGTCCGTCCGTCTCTCTGTCCGTCCGTCTCTCCGACCTCCGTCTCTCTGACCGTCTGTCTCTCTGTCCGTCCATATGTTTATCCGCCTGTATGTCCGTTTCTCTGTCCATTTGTCTCGTAAAAGAAATTTTCTTTCTTATTTTGATAAAGAACCTCTCACCATTTTCTTCATTGTAAACACATTCTGCCTAATGTTTGTTAAACTGAAATTATTTTGAGCAAAAAAACAAATACTATTATTTTGTAGCAACCAGATTGTATTACATTATATTATATTATATTTATTTGACATAATTACCAAATATCGTATAATTGTTCTTTTCCGAACTGTCTTACAACAATCCCGTTTCATTCATTCTTCTCGCACCAATAACTCATTCTGTAACATACCGCATCTTCTCCCTATCTATTCCGCCGCTGTTGCGATAAACACAATCATAGTGTTTCCTTTTTATCCATCCCGTTTTGCATGATATCCTACCTCGACAATGTAAGTGGATATCGATCTTCATTGCCCATTACATTTATATTTCTAACGTACTCTTCCCGAGTAGTTGCAATCATTCCTGAAGACTGCGCTAATCGTAATTGCTTAATTGCTCTTCTGCGTCTATCCCAATGGGATGGATATAAATTTCGGATTGATCGTTTAATGATCACTTGTATTTAATAACCTTTTCCTACGTTTCTGTTATTTAAAAAGAGAAATTCACCGTAACCGAGGTACCTTGTCCGTTTCCCTCGTTTTCACCTTCCGTTTCTGTTGGAAGCGAGCGTGTAGATTTGTGTGTTTAAGGCGGCGAGTTGAGAGTTCCGCGCGGGGTCGCCGGGAGCGATGGCTTGCTGGAGACGTCGAGGCGGGGGAGCGCGGCCGCGCGGCGCGCGGGGGCTTCTGCCAGCTGGCGACCGCCCCCTTCGGCCGTTTCTTGCGGCGCTGCGCGGCCGCGGCTTCGCGCTTCTTGCGCCGCTCCACGCCGCCTGCCTCCGCCCTCGCACGCCGCCGTCAACCACCCCTCATCCGCCCTCCCTCTGCTCAACATCGCCATCGCCCTCTTCTCCGAACATCCCCCTCCACGGCCTTCCCCACGCTCCGTGGATGACCCAACTCCTCCAACTCCCCTAACTACCACTTTCGCCGTTTTAGACATTCTATGCACTGTGCTTCCACAGACACCTATGCGCTGTGGTCTCCACATCCCCTTCGTTCTCTACTCCCGCCTGTCCCCACTATTCTCAGTCATCTTCTAAGATCCTCTTCTAATCGCTAGAACCTCCACATCCTTTCGTTTTCTACAGTACTTCCTTCTATCACCCTCTACTGCATACTACGGCCTCCAATTCTATCAACCGGTCCTTCACTTCCCTTCTCCCTTGTACTACCGCCATATTCGACCCTCAACTATCCGCTGTCGTCACCTCCCTCCATCATCCTCTACTCTCTACATCATTCTACTATCTCCTCTTCTATCCGCTAAAGTTTCCACTTCATTCTGCGGGTATCTACTGACTTTTTAATAGCATTACGTTATCTTCAGACGCCATCGTTTGCCTTCCATCTCTCTCCACTACCCTCAACCTCTCGACAACCCTCGCCTTCCTCAGTTATCCACTATCCACATTTGCAGCCTGCACCCCACCACTCAACATTTTTTCTAAGAAAATATCACCGACATAGGTGACTCAAGGCATCAACTACCGCCACTGCAGTGTCTCTGACCGGGAGGATCGAGGGTTCGAGACTCGTCGGTGGCAGGACTTTTGACACTGGCTAGTTAGTTGAGATCGGGTTCAGCCACTGTCCGGCGGATAATTCTAGCTCCCGGCTGCTCTGATCGGTATTTTATCAAGTTTTCTCCCATCAACATCAGACGAATGTCGGATCAGTACTTACACTTACAAGCACTACACTACCACACGTCGGTCCTGACTAGGGCGGGTCCCGTTGGTGGAGATACCTGGTTGGGGTACACCCCGCACAACCGACATTTAGGTCAGCGCCGGCTCTCACCCATTCAGTGGAGGAAGAACTCCGCCACCCTCGCGATCAAACAAGCACTAAACTTTCGGAATGAATGACCTTAACAGTTGATGCTCCCGGTAGCACTAATCAATCAATCAATCTAAGAAAATATCCACTTGTTTTTTACTTGAAGTCTTCTTTCCCTGTTACTAATTTCCTTCTATCGTCATATTATCTCCATTACGATGAATCACCTTTCCATGCCTTTCGTCACATTCAAAATCTTTCCTTCTCTCAAAGTGTTATTTCTGTAGTATTATTTCCTCTGCTTAATCCAATCACCTTTTTCTCTAGCAATCTTCCGCCTTTAACACCCACCAAATTCAAAGCCACATTTAATGGCCCTACTGAGTCTTGCCAAACACCAAACACGTTCAGATGTTGATATATGAGTAATATCTGGTCTCAATTATTTTAGAGTGTCGTTTGTGATTTCAAAATAAAAACATTGATAAAGTTATAAATATGTTATGCAAATTTTCGAGAACATATTGTTAGCATATCGACATTCGTCAGTCATTCTGTAATTAAGTCATTTAAATTACAATTTAAAATAAAGAATTTCAGATGTTTCTCCAAACACAACACAACGTTAACACAAAATGTGTATCAAAACGTTTCAAACAACGTTCCTGTTGCGGTTCGCAAAATATTTTGGTTTAGATTTTCATTTCGATTTTCATAACCCATTTTTTAGGTTCCGGTTTCAAGTCGATTTTGGAAGGTTTTTCAAACGGCTTATCTACATACCAATACTGAAATGATCAGTGATGTAGATTACTAGTGATAGTAATGCATACGGAGGTACATAGTGTCGTATGTGTGAGAAATTAAGGAGACAGTGAGAGGCGCCC
>JAHLJT010005437.1:105611730-105625444 GCA_031308135.1 Acheta domesticus | reverse complement strand
TGACCACCAGGTAGCCCCACCAGGTCTGCCTGATACCGGTTCACAGAAACTGTAGTTCTTAAACCTGTAATATAAATCGTCAGCACTCCTTCGCACTCACATATTGTGTAAAAATCTTTCTTTCCCCATTCCAACAATGTGATCCTGATCCACCCGTCCGTCCCTTCACACTATCCCACTCCCTTCCTGTGCCTGATCCCGATTCAAGGAAGCTGTAGTTTTGTAGTCTTTAAACAATCAGCAGAATCGTAAGTACTCTTCATACTCGCATACTAATATCCATTCTTTTCCCATCACAATATTCTGATGCAGAATCAATCTTTCGACCCTGATACGTCCATCTATTAACACTGACCCACCGGGTAGCCCAATTCCCTCCTTCTGCCCGTTCATACTCGCATATTCTGTAAAAATCCTTCTTTTTCTATCACAATCTTCTGATCCAGACCCATCCGTCCATCTATTTACAGTGAGCCACCGGATAACCCCGCTCTCCTTCCTCTGTCTGATCCAGATGCATGAAAGCTGTAGTATTTAAAACGTCATCATAAATCGTCACTATCCTTCACACTCGCATAGTACGTGATGTCCCTTATTTTCCCATTCCAAAATTCTGGCCCAGTTCCAACCGTCACTCCCTTCACACTGACCCACCACCTCCCTCTGATCCAGATTCATGGAAGCTATTGTCTTTAAATCTTCATCATGAATCTTCAGCACCCTTCACACTCGCATACTGTTAATAACCCTTCTTTTCCCATCACAACCTTCTAATCCAGAGCCACCCGTGCCTCAATTCACACTGGCCCAGCGGGTAACCGCGTCTTCTCCTTCTGCCTGATCTCCTCGCAACCTTCTGATCCAGTTCCACCCGTCCTTTCCTTCGCACGGACCCACCCCTCCCCCTGTCTGATCTCGATCCATGGCAACTGTAGTCTTTAAACCATCAGCATAAACCCTTAGCACTCCTTCACACTCACATACTTTGTAATAACCCTTCTTTTCCCCTCGCAACCTTCGGATCCAGTTCCACCCGTCCCTCCCTCGCACTGACCCACCCCTCCCTCTGTCTGATCTCGATCCATGGCAACTGTAGTCTTTAAACCATCAACATAAATCCTCAGCACTCCTTCACACTCGCATACTGTGTAATAACCCTTCTTTTCCCCTCGCAACCTTCTGGTCCAGTTCCACCCGTCCCTCCCTTCGCACTGACCCACCGGCCAACCCTGTCCCTCCCCCTCCCCGTCCTGATCTCGATCCATGCCGACTGTAGTTTTTAAATCTTTATCATAAATCTTTATCATAAATCAACGTCGATTCATGGAAGCTGTAGTCTTTAAATCAGCATAAATCGTTTGCTCCCTTTACACTCGCATACTACGAAATAACCCTTCTTTTCCCGTCGCAACCTTCTGATCCATTCCATCCGTCCTTCCCTTCGGACTGACCAACCGGCCATCCCCCTTTCTCCCCTCCTCTCCCTCCCCTCTTCGTCCTGATCCCAATCCATGGCAACTGTAGTCTTTAAATCATCAGCATAAACCCTTAGCACTCCTTCACACTCCCATACTCTGAAATAACACTTCTTTTCCCAGCGCAACCTTCTGATCCAGTTCCACCCGTCCCTCCCTTGACACTGACCCACCCCCTCCCTCCGTCTGATTCCGATCCATGGCAACTGTAGTCTTTAAATCATCAGCATAAATCGTTAGCACTCCTTCACACTCACATACTGCGTAATAACCCTTCGTTTCCCCTCGCAACCTTCTGATCCAGTTCCACCCGTCCCTCCCCTCACACTGACCCACCCCTCCCTCTGTCTGATCTCGATCCATGGCAACTGTAGTCTTTAAAGCATCAGCATAAATCCTCAGCACTCCTTCACACTCACATACTGTGTAATAACCCGTCTTTTCCCCTCGCAACCTTCTGGTCCAGTTCCACCCGTCCCTCCCCTCGCACTGACCCACCCCTCCCTCTGTCTGATCTCGATCCATGGCAACTGTAGTCTTTAAACCATCAGCATAAATTCTAGCACTCCTTCACACTCACATACTGTGTAATAACCCTTCTTTTCCCCTCGCAACCTTCGGATCCAGTTCCACCCGTCCCTCCCTTCGCACTGACCCACCGGCCAACCCTGTCCCTCCCCCTCCCCGTCCTGATCTCGATCCATGCCGACTGTAGTTTTTAAATCTTTATCATAAATCTTTATCATAAATCAACGTCGATTCATGGAAGCTGTAGTCTTTAAATCAGCATAAATCGTTTGCTCCCTTTACACTCGCATACTACGAAATAACCCTTCTTTTCCCGTCGCAACCTTCTGATCCATTCCATCCGTCCTTCCCTTCGGACTGACCAACCGGCCATCCCCCTTTCTCCCCTCCTCTCCCACCCTCTTCGTCCTGATCCCAATCCATGGCAACTGTAGTCTTTAAATCATCAGCATAAATCGTTAGCACTCCTTCACACTCACATACTGCGTAATAACCCTTCGTTTCCCCTCGCAACCTTCTGATCCAGTTCCACCCGTCCCTCCCCTCACACTGACCCACCCCTCCCTCTGTCTGATCTCGATCCATGACAACTGTAGTCTTTAAACCATCAGCATAAACCCTTAGCACTCCTTCACACTCACTTACTGCGTAATAACCCTTCTTTTCCCCTCGCAACCTTCTGATCCACTTCCAACCGTCCTTCCCCTCGCACTGACCCACCGGCCATCCCTCCCCTCCCCTCCTGATCCCGATCCACGGGGGGGGGAGGGGTTGCCGCATGCGCAGCATCTCGGCGCAGCGGCGCGTCGCCGGGGCTGCGCGCGATCGAAGCCGCCCTGGCGGCGGCGGCGGCGGCGGCGGCGGGGCGACCCGGGCGCGGGCGGCGGCGGCGGCGGCGGCCGAGGCAGTGCGTGGGTCGGCACCGGCGCGATCGCGACTCGCTCGCTCGCTCGCTCGCGCGCGCGCCCCGTGTGTGTGTGTGTGCGTGCGTGCGTGTGTGTGGGGGGGCGCCGCGCCGCGCAGCGCCGCGCGGCGGGCCGAGCAGACGGGTGCCGCACCGCGCGCCGGGGTGCGCCGATCTCGCTCGTCCGTTAAACGCAACCGTTCCTCCTTTTGCCGCCGCCGCCGCCGGACCGCACCGCACCGGACACACGTACACCGCCGCTCCACCCCTTTTTCCTCCCCCGCTTTCCCCCCGCCGCTCCCCCCGGTATCTGTCTCACCCGCCAGGCTGCGTGACGGTGGTGATTGTGCTCGTCCCCGCCGCCCCGTGCCGCCGCCGCCGCCGCCTCGGAGCGCATTCACGCGCGCGGTCATCCAGTCGATACGTTGTCGCCGGCGGGGGGTCGCTGAACGCCCCCCGGGGTCCGAACTCGCGGCCTCCGGTGCGCGAGTGTTACCAGGTTGTGCCCACCAGGATCTCCTTCATTCGGTTTTCGTGGGTTTGTGTGTGTGTGTGTGTGTCAATTTCAGTAGTAAAAAAAATTTCGTGTCGCAGTTTGGGACCTTGGGGTACGCCATGTTTGTGTGAATCCGTTTTCCCCCGTCGCTGGCTGTGCTGAGCGGTTCGCTTTTTTTTATTTTTTCACCGGCTGCGTGTGTGAGGTGAAAGAGAGCGGTCTGGTGGTCGGGTGATCGGCACACGCCCCTCCAGCGCCATGCCGGTCCGGGCGCTCGTCCGCCGGAGGCTCCGAGGCGCCGCCCCCGCGGCTCCGCTCTCGCCCGCGCCCTCGCCCGCGCCGCCGCCGCCGCCGCCGCCGCGCCAACCACACCCTCGCGAGTAGGGACGTCCGTGGCATTTGCGGCGCGCTCGCGGTCCGCCAGGTCGCCCGGGTCGCCCGGTCGGTCGGTGGGTCGTCGGTCGGCCCGCCCGCCCTGAGCTGCGTGCGTGCGTGCGTGCGTGTGGTGACATTTGAGCGAGTGCCTCGCCCCGCGCCGGCCCCATGACGCCCGTACTCTTCCTCAGATCATCCGATCCAAGGCGGCTGGCAGCGGGCTGCGGGCAGTCGCGCAACGGCCGACGCGCCCACGCTCTCGCGCGGTTTAGCTCAGCACAACGAACCGGTTTGATTGCTCTCTAACCCCGCTCTCTACCGCTCTCTACCCGCTCTCTACCGCTCTCTATCCGCTCTCTACCGCTCTCTGCCCAATCTACCCGTTCTATTGCCGCTCTACCACACTCTTTCCGCTTTCTACCCGACATACCCGCTCTCTATCGCACTCTTTCTGCGATCTACCCCATCTACTCGCTCACTTCCTGCCTCTACTACCCGTTTTTAACACTTCTGTACCTGTTCTTTACTGCTATCTACACGCGCTCTTCCTGATCTCTTCTCGCTCTTCTTACTGCTCACTACACACTATCTTCCCGCTCTGTACCCGGCCTCTTCCTAACCCGCTCTAATTGCTCCTCTCTACCTGCTCTCTTCACTGCTCTCTACTCACTCTCTTCCTGCTCTCTACTCACTCTCTTCCCTGCTCTCTACCCGCTCTCTTCACTGCTCTCTACCCGCTCTCTTCACTGCTCTCTACTCGCGCTCTTACTGCTCACCCTCCTTTTCCACCCACTCATTTCCACGCGTCTGCTCAACTACTCCTCTCATCTGCCCTCTTTCGGCTCTCTTCAATCTGCTCTCTTCTCGCTTTCACCCGCTCTCCTTCTCTCGGCGCATGTGGTGTGCACGAGGGTTTGATCCGGATCATTTCCCGGAACTCGAAAAGAATAACTGATAACTGCCAGTGAGGATTGTTTAGGTTTTAGGGGGTGGTTCTGCGAAAGGTGCATTTTTTTCCTCGGGTTTCGTTTGTAAAAACGCGCTTGTCATTTTGGAACGATATTGATGTTTTAAATATATACATATATAATAAATAAATGAATAAAATCTTTTAATTTTTGAAACAAACGTTGGAGATTCTTTAACTTTGTAAACTAACGTCCTTTAACAAGCTTGGATTTACAACATTTCTAAAAACAATTGTGATAAACATAAAATGGGTATTAAAATTAATGTTGAAAATAGTATAATTAAAATAATAAAATAGGAATTTCATGTGATTTTTATCGACTGGATGTTATCGATTAATAGTTGAATCTGTGACTACAATATTATTAGTAATAATATTATAAGAGTAAGAAGAACATACAGTTTCCCATTGCTCATATTTGTAAAAATCAAACTGGTCGTCTCGGATTTTGCGAAGGAGTATAACTAGGATTCTAAATTTGCCACCCCTGTGTCTTGCATTTATTGAATAATTGTTCGTGTATATATATTACTACGTGTGCGTAATCGTGTCAATTTGTTTTTGTAAAGTGGTACAAAGAGAGAGAGAAGAGATTCGAAAGTTATTTGTTTATTGTATGTACACGAGTTACACACGTAGCCCGTTACCCGCGCGCTCACACACACACACACACACCCATACACTTGCAAGCGTTCGCTGTGGGGGCGCTCGGCGAGGCACGACGGTCGAGCCAAGAGCGCCGCGGCGGCGGGGACGCGAACTACCAATGACAGCAGCGACTGCTTCCTGGGCATTCTTCCCTTCCTCCATGGCACAAGATGTCTGACGACGGGCCGCCGGCTTTCGCGAGTCGCGTACAGCTCGTCCGTCGACGCACCGTCAACGCGGGCAACGTCATCAAGTGGCGGCCGCACCACCGTCGACCCGTGAACTGTAGCCACCCACCGTCACCTCCAGCGCCCACCGTCACCCCACCCATCCGTTCGACCTACCCCTGAACGAGCGGCCGATGCAACACGCTGGCAAGCCACCGTCGGCGCCCGGGCACCTGCTCAGCTCGTCGCTTCGCATCGGGCAGCTCGCGGGATCGTGTGTGTTTTGTTCCTTCGTTTGAGTGTCGCTCCGTTTCGTACTGCTCAGAGAGAAACCCGGAAAAAAGAAGCGGTTTTTTTTCTTTTGTAAGAAAAAAAATAATAAGCTGTGTTTCTCTAAATAAATAATAATAATAATAAAATATCGAGTGTGTGGAACTAATTCTTCCTTAGAAATATTAAGAGTTATTATACAACGTGTCAAAAGTCGTCGCACAACAAGTAGAAAATAAGAGTTATCAGAAAACAAAACCACAAATCATTACTTATTACGGGTGTCAAATAAGCAGAAAAAGGCGTGGTGTGATTACTACACTGCTGTTCCTCCTGTGTGTTCAAGAGACAGTTTTTTTTCGTGTACTTCGTTCAGAAGGCCAAGTGTGATAGAAAAGTTATTACAAATTGTAGGTCCATATCTTATACGCGTAGCTCAAGTGCTGTACTTCCACGTGAGACACACCCAAACTCCGTTTCGTGATCAAACAAAATCCGTTAAAGGTGGAAACGGGAGGATCGAATTCGTCTTGCAAGTTGTTCGGTGGTGTGAAACGCAAACCTAGATCAGTTGCTCGTGCCATCTACAATCTTCGAAGCGACTCGGAAGCCGCAAGATCCAACGCGAAGTGAGAGGAGTTAGATCAAATCCCCCCGACCAAGCCCCTTGTCCGTGTTCAACCGTTTAGTATGACCTCCCAAACTAAAGTGTGTTTTGTTTAAAATGGCAGAGAAGTCGCAAACCCATCATACATCCTCGAAAGGCTTCAAGGATACGTGGAAAATAGAAAACATTTGCAAGAACCTTTTTCATATCGTGAGGCAGAAACGATTTCGGGTTTTACAGACAGTGCAGACGAACTGGCGAGGAACTAGCAACTAGTATTAAAAGATTTCCTTGTGTAAGGACGGTGCCTAAAGCGACAGACGGAAGTGTGTTAAGTGCGTGTGTGCATGTGAGAATCGAGAGTGTTTAATTGTGGCGGAACCTAAGGAAAACGATGATGGTTCGAGAGAAGATCAGAGGAAAGACGTGAAAAAGAAGGACCCTGAGATTCAATTGGTTCCCGGATCCCCATTCAGTATGGTGGATCTTGGGGGCTATGTGATCATATTGGTAGAGACGAAGGACAAGAAGATAAAACTGTATGGTGAGTAACCGCCGTTAGGGCAGAAGTAGATAGATGTAGTTGTAGAGACGTATTTTTTTTTTAAATTCTGGCCCTCAAGAAAATGTGCGCAGAGAAATCACTTTCCCCACACGTCATATACAGTTTTTACTGTTTTTTTGACAAATAAATAAATAAAAATAAATAAATAAATAAAAAGAATGTAACCTTTGTGTGGTAAAATCTAGGAGGGTGTGAGATGCGTATTCTTGAATATTTTTTATGTCAACCAATATTCTGTCTTATTTTAGTTTCCTTTCGATCAGATCAATTACTCTTTCACTCACATTCCTTTTCATCCATGTATAATAGTAGAGGGGGGAAATTCCGATGTCAAAAATAGGTGAAACTCCTCCACATAGATTTTACTTTTTTAAACAATAAATTAAATAAAATTTAATTCCAATTAGCACACATTCTGTTAAACACTTCAAGTTTTTTCTATTTCTTCCTTTAATTTTCCCTTCCTCCTATTTACCACACACGTTGACATCTACTAATATCCACACTTTTTCTTCTCGACTTTCTTTGGTCCACCCCTCCTCATCTCATTTCTACCTGCCCATTCCTCTTCGTTCCTCTAAATACCTATTCATTTTCTCATATGCATTTTCTTTCACGCCTATGTTCACTCTTCTACTCTTTAATTTCTTTCTTCCCCCCACCTTTCACATGTAGGTTTGTATGCTCTCATTTTCAAGTGATCAATTATTTATTCATTTTCTTTCATTCATTCATTCATTCAGTTTCTTAAGTAATTTTCATATATTTATTTAATTCACTCTCTTCATTTCAATTATTTTCATTCATTTATTTTTTTCACTCTCCTTCATTTCAATTATTTTCATTCATTAATTAATACATTTCATTCATTCCAATAATGCATTCATTCATACATTTACTCACTATAAAAAATTCGTTTTCATTGTTCATTTTCATACATTCTCTTTTCACTATGTACACTACTGCTTTTCAGTTTGTACACTACTTATTTCCACATTGTACACTCTATTTTCCCATTTTATGACATTTTTCACGTCTTGACCTTAAAATCTTTTGATAAGCATCCCTTTAAATCTTTCATTCTCACATTGCTCACGTGCTGTCCTTCGCTTTTCTTCTTACTAATAGGTTTCCACTTTATACCCATTTTCTTTCTGGTTCTCAGTTCCTCTTTCTGACTCTTTCTCTCTCTGTATCTACAACTCACTATATCTACCACTGCACCTTTTCGTCTCTAACTCCTTACCTCTCTAACTCCTTACCTCTCTAACTCCTTACCTCTCTAACTCCTTACCTCTCTAACTCCTTACCTCTCTAACTCCTTACCTCTCTAACTCCTTACCTCTCTAACTCCTTACCTCTCTAACTCCTTACCTCTCTAACTCCTTACCTCTCTAACTTCCTTACCTCTCTAACTCCTTACCTCTCTAACTCCTTACCTCTCTAACTCCTTACCTCTCTAACTCCTTACCTCTCTAACTCCTTACCTCTCTAACTCCTTACCTCTCTAACTCCTTACCTCTCTAACTCCTTACCTCTCTAACTCTCTAACTCTTACCTCTCTAACTCCTTACCTCTCTAACTCCTTACCTCTCTAACTCCTTACCTCTCTAACTCCTTACCTCTCTAACTCCTTACCTCTCTAACTCCTTACCTCTCTAACTCCTTTACCTCTCTAACTCCTTACCTCTCTAACTCCTTACCTCTCTAACTCCTTACCATCTCTAACTCCTTACCTCTCTAACTCCTTACCTCTCTAACTCCTTACCTCTCTAACTCCATTACCTCTCTAACTCCTTACCTCTCTAACTCCTTACCTCTCTAACTCCTTACCTCTCTAACTCCTTACCTCTCTAACTCCTTACCTCTCTAACTCCTTACCTCTCTAACTCCTTACCTCTCTAACTCCTTACCTCTAATCCTACCTCTCTAACTCCTTACCTCTCTTACTCCTTACCTCTCTTACTCCTTACCTCTCTTACTCCTTACCTCTCTTACTCCTTACCTCTCTTACTCCTTACCTCTCTTACTCCTTACCTCTCTTACTCCTTACCTCTCTTACTCCTTACCTCTCTTACTCCTTACCTCTCTTACTCCTTACCTCTCTTACTCCTTACCTCTCTTACTCCTTACCTCTCTTACTCCTTACCTCTCTTACTCCTTACCTCTCTTACTCCTTACCCTCTCTTACTCCTTACCTCTCTTACTCCTTACCTCTCTTACTCCTTACCTCTCATACTCCTTACCTCTCTTACTCCTTACCTCTCTTAACTCCTTACCTCTCTTACTCCTTTTCTCTCCTGACTCTTTTCTTCCCTGACGCTTCTCCTCTCTGCCACTTCTCATTTCTAACTCTTTTCCTCTCTGACTCTTTTCCTCTCTGACTCTTTCCTCTCTGACTCTTTTCCTCTCTGATTCTTTTCCTCTCTGACTCCTTTCCTCTCTGACTCTTTTCCTCTCTGACTCTTTTCCTCTCTGACTCTTTTCCTCTCTGACTCTTTTCCTCTCTGACTCTTTTCTCTCTGACTCCTTTCCTCTCTGACTCCTTTCCTCTCTGACTCCTTTCCTCACTGACTCCTTTCCTCTCTGACTCCTTTCCTCTCTGACTCCTTTCCTCTCTGACTCCTTTCCTCTCTGACTCCTTTCCTCTCTGACTCCTTTCCTCTCTGACTCCTTTCCTCTCTGACTCCTTTCCTCTCTGACTCCTTTCCTCTCTGACTCCTTTCCTCTCTGACTCCTTTCCTCTCTGACTCCTTTCTCTCTGACTCCTTTCCTCTCTGACTCCTTTCCTCTCTGACTCTTTCCTCTCTGACTCCTTTCCTCTCTGACTCCTTTCCTCTCTGACTCCTTTCCTCTCTGACATCCTTTCCTCTGCTGACTCCTTTCCTCTCTGACTCCTTTCCTCTCTGACTCCTTCCTCTCTGACTCCTTTCCTCTCTGACTCCTTTCCTCTCTGACTCCTTTCCTCTCTGACTCCTTTCCTCTCTGACTCCTTTCCTCTCTGACTCCTTCCTCTCTGACTCCTTTCCTCTCTGACTCCTTCCTCTCTGACTCTTTTCCTCTCTGATTCTTTTACTCTCTGATCTGTTCCTCTGTGACTCTGTTCCTCTCTGACTCTGTTCCTCTCTGACACTTTTCCTCTGTGACCTCTGTTCCTCTCTGACTCCTTTCCTCTCTGAACTCTGTTATTCTCTGACTCTTTTCCTTCTGACTCTGTTCCTCTGTGACTCTGTTCCTCTGTGACTCTGTTCCTCTGTGACTCTGTTCCTCTGTGACTCTGTTCCTCTGTGACTCTGTTCCTCTGTGACTCTGTTCCTCTGTGACTCTGTTCCTCTGTGACTCTGTTCCTCTGTGACTCTGTTCCTCTGTGACTCTGTTCCTCTGTGACTCTGTTCCTCTGTGACTCTGTTCCTCTGTGACTCTGTTCCTCTGTGACTCTGTTCCTCTGTTCCTCTGTGACTCTGTTCCTCTGTGACTCTGTCCCTCTGTGACTCTGTCCCTCTGTGACTCTGTCCCTCTGTGACTCTGTCCCTCTGTGACTCTGTTCCTCTGTGACTGTTCCTCTGTGACTCTGTTCCTCTGTGACTCTGTTCCTCTGTGACTATGTTCCTCAGTGACTCTGTTCCTCTGTGACTCTGTTTCCTCTGTGACTCTGTTCCTCTGTGACTCGGTTCCTCTGTGACTCTGTTCTCTCTGACTCTTTACCTGTCCGACTCTTTCTCTCCGACTCTTTTCCTCTCCGACTCTTTTCCTCTCCGACTCTTTTCCTCTCCGACTCTTTTCCTCTCCGAATCTTTTCCTCTCCGAATCTTTTCCTCTCCGACTCTTTTCCTCTCCGACTCTTTTCCTCTCCAGACTCTTTACCTGTCCGACTCTTACCTGTCCGACTCTTTTCGTCTCCGAATCTCTTTTTCTCTCCGACTCTCTTTTCCTCTCCGAATCTTTTCCTCTCTGAATCTTTTCCTCTCTGAATCTTTTCCCTCTCTGAATCTTTTCCTCTCCAAATCTCTTTCCTCTCCGAATCTTGTCCACTCCGAATCTTGTCCCACTCCGAATCTTTTCACTCTCCGAATCTTTTCCTCTCCGAATCTTTTCCCTCTCCGAATCTTTTACTCTCCGAATCTTTTACTCTCTGAATCCTTTTCCTCTCGAATCTTTTTCCTCTCTGAATCTTTTCCTCTCGAATCTTTTCCTCTCCGAATCTTTTCATCTCCGCAATCCTGTTTCCTCTCCGAATCCTTTTCCCTCTCCGAATACTTTTTCCTCTCGAATCTTTTCCTCTCGAATCTTTTCATCTCTCGAATCTTTTCCTCCTCCGAATCTTTTCCTCTCCGAATCTTTTCCTCTCCGGCTCTGTTCCACTCCGATTCTTTTCCCCTCCCGACTTTGTTCCTCTCCAGCTTCTTTCCTCTGTGTCTCTTTTCCTCTGTGTCTCCTTTCCTCTGTGTCTCCTTTCCTCTGTGTCTCCTTCTCCTCCTGTGTCTCCTTTCCTCTGCGTCTCCTTTCCTCTGCGTCTCCCTTTCCTCTGGTCTCCTTTCCTCTGCGTCTCCTTTCCTCTGCGTCTCTTTTCCTCTGTGACTCTCTCCCTTCTATCTCTCACTCCCTCTCTGTTCTCACTCCCTCTCTGTCTCTCTCCCTCTCTGTCTCTCTCCCTCTCTGTCTCTATCCCTCTCTGTCTCTCTCCCTCTCTGTCTCTCTCCCTCTCTGTCTCTCTCCCTCTCTGTCTCTCTCCCTCTCTGTCTCTCTCCCTCTCTGTCTCTCCCCTCTCTGTCTCTCCCCTCTCTGTCTCTCTCCCTCTCTGTCTCTCTCCCTCTCTGTCTCTCTCCCCTCTGTCTTTCTCCCTCTCTGTCTCTCTCCCTCTCTGTCTCTCTCCCTCTCTCTCTCTCTCCTCTCTGTCTCTCTCCCTCTCTGTTCCTTTCCTCTGTGTGTCTTTTCCTTTCTGTCTCCTTTCCTCTGTGTGTCTTTTCCTTTCTGTCTCTGCTATCTGTCTCTTTTCCTATCTCTGTCTCTTTTTTCCTCTCTGTCTCTTTTCCTCTCTGTCTATTCACCCTCTCTGTACTCCGGGTTATTCTCTCTTTCTTTGCTCTCTTTTCTCTTTGACTCTTTCCCTCTCTATTTCGCTCCGATTCTTTCCCTATCTCTCCCTTGTACTATTTCTCTCTCGCCCGCTCTCTCCCTCTCATTTTTTTTCCCTTCACCTTTTCCCCTCCTCTTCTCTCTCTCCCTCTCACTCTTTTTCTCTCTCCTCCTCCCTCTTTTGCTCTCTCTGACGTTTCCCTCTTTCTCTCACTCTGACTGTCTAATTCTTTTGCTGACTACCTCATTTCTCTTTCACAGCCTCATTTTCTCTCTTTCTCTTCTGCCTCATTTGCTCTATGCCTATCCATGCTTTTTCTCTATCCTTATCATGATTGGCGTACATCCAGTCCTTTACAAGGTTGTAGTTTTTTTACACTCGAGTGTAACAGTTTGTTACCACATATTTACCTTATCACTTACTTATTACCTTACCTTATTTACCACTTTACAGATTTTACCTTACTGCATGAATGGCCTTATGCAGTTGTAATTCGACATATTTAAAGAATAACATAAACAAATACATCCTTAGTATATATTATATAAATTGTTGCATTCCATCATGGAATCTTTGACAGGTTTTCGAAAGTTGGTAATCTTTATAATTTCAGTATTTGTCTATTTGATAACATCAGTGTAAATCGATATAGAGAATGTTCCTAAGAATATTGTAGTACAGTCTGTATTCTAAATTCATTAGATAGTATTGTCATTGCTATCGTCCATTTTTGTCTGACTCTCGTCTTTGCCAGTCTGTCTATCTGCTTTGCAGTCTGTCTCTCTTCTTTCCCAGTCTGTCTCCTTCTTCCAGTCTGTCTCTTTCTTTTGCTAGTCTGTCTCTCGTCTTTGCCTAGTCTGTTCTCTCTTTAGCCAGTCTGTCTCTCTTCTTGCCAGTCTGTCTCTCTTTTTTCTGCCAGTCTGTTCTCGTCCTCTTTGCAGCTGTCTACTCTTCTTTGCCAGTCTGTGTCTCTTCTTTGCCAGTCGTCTCTCTTCTTTGCCAGTCTGTGCTATCTTCTTTGCCAGTCTGTCTCTCTTCTTTGCCAGTCTGTCTCTCTTCTTTGCCAGTCTGTCTCTCTTCTTTGCCAGTCTGTCTCCTTCTTTGCCAGTCTGTCTCTCTCTTTGCCAGTCTGGTCTCTTCTTTGCCAGTCTGTGTTCTTCTTTTGCCAGTATGTCTCTCTTCTTTGCCAGTATGTCTCTCTTCTTTGCCAGTCTGCTCTCTTCTTTGCCAGTCTGTTACTCTTCTTTGCCAGGATGTCCTCTCTTCTTTGCCAGTCTGTCTCTCTTCTTTGCCAGTCGTCTCTCTTCTTTGCCAGTCTGTCTCTCTCTTTGCCAGTCTGTCTCTTCTTCTTTGCAGTCTGTCTCTCTTCTTTGCCAGTCTTGTCTCTCTTCTTTGCCAGTCTGTCTCTCTTCTTTGCCAGTCTGTCTCTCTTCTTTGCCAGTCTGTCTCTCTTCTTTGCCAGGTCTGTCTCTCTTCTTTGCCAGTCTGTCTCTCTTCTTTGCCAGTCTGTCTCTCTTCTTTGCCAGTCTGTCTCTCTTCTTCTGCCAGTCTGTCTATCTCTTTGCCAGTCTGTCTCTCTTCTTTGCCAGTCTGCTCTTCTTCTTTGCCAGTCTGTCTCTTTTCTTTGCCAGT
>JAHLJT010005437.1:105573046-105611630 GCA_031308135.1 Acheta domesticus | reverse complement strand
AACGAATATTTTGATTTTTAGGGATACTTTACACCAATAAATCAACATTTTAAAACAATTCTCACAAATGGCTCCAATTTTTTTTATTAAATATTGTTCTCGAATAACGTACAAAACGCTTTAAAAATGGCGCAGGTGTCGGTTTAGTTTACATCTCTGCATTTTCGAAAACTGCAAAAGTTCAAATTTTTTTCTGTCTTCCTATTACTACAATATTGAAAATCGTGATTTTTCTCTGAAATGAAATGTGTAGTTCAAAATTATATCTTGAAATAAAGACAGGTTCAATTTTTCAAAAATATGAGTAGTTTTCCTGTAATGTTGAGTAAAATATAGGTAATTTTTAAACAATTATTTTCTCAAAAACGGTTTTAAATTTGTCTTTAATTTTTCAACGTATATCACTAATGACGGAAAATAAATTGGTGCTGACCCCGTTTTCCCTGTATTTTCCTAGCAAATTCCCTGTATTTTTTGAATTTACAAAAAATTAACATTGCAAATGTAGAACAAAATATTAATGATAGGGATGATTTTGTTCTAGAAACTTTTAGGAAGGTTATGTACATTTTTTTGAAAAAGACTTAGTTTTTGAATAATTTAAGTTAATGTAATGTATAAAAAAATTTTCTCAACAACGGTTCCAATTTTTTTCTTTAAATTTTCTTCCACAGATTGAGTAAATAACTCTTAAAAAATGGGGCAGGTCTCATTATGTTTGAAGTCTCTGAACTTTCGAAAATTGCATCAATTAGAAATAATGCAAGGAACCACTAGCTTTTTAAGCGCCGGGAAAAATATGTTTAGCCGTGCGATTGGTTTTGCAGAGGTGCCCTTTTGCCTGGCTCTTTGACTCGAAGAATCTGATTTCAGATCTACGCTCGGAGAAAAAACGATTGCTGGCTGGAAACACAGAGCCCCTACAATATTTCGCGCAAAATGTGGGCTGTTCCAAATAAAGCTATTTCTTGCACTTCCCAGTGTTTTGAATGATGAGTTTAGACAAGTTCTTACACAAATTTTGCAGAACAAATCCCAGAGCTCCGATGATTATCGGTACGACCTGTGCTTTTACGCCCTACATTCGGCTGATCTCGATTTCCAAACTCTTGTATTTAAGACGTTCCTCTGCCTCCTTGGTAACGACGTTTTGATCGCAAGGTACAGCAACATCCACAAGTAAACACGATTTGTTCTCCAAATCCCGGATGACTATATCCGGTTTGTTAGCCGCTATTGTGCGATCAGTTTGAATTTGTTGGTTGTACAATATCGTACACAGTCCAACAGACGTCACCGGTTTTGGTGAGTGTTATTATTAATATTAATATTACTATTATTTGTAATTAGTGTTAATTAACTGCCACTGGGTTCATACCCAATTGCAGTTCAAATAAATGTATGTACCATTCTGCTACCATCGTTGGGATTCAAACAGTAGGACTTCCCGGTCAGAGTCGCAGACTCACCACCAGTACTGGTTCACGAAGAAAACAAAGTTATTTACATCGTGGTTGAGAACTTCACTGGCAGGTGACGGCGTCGGCGAAGCGCGCCCGAAAGAGGTGCTAGACCCCGTTATCCCTCGCTGAATGCGGCGTCACGTTCCATGGTTTGCCAACCTGCTGCCCTCGTAGCGCGGCTCGCGACCGCAAACCCTTCGGGGACGCGCATTTCAACCCCCCACCCCGACCCCCACCCCCACCCCGGCTCGGCCCTTGGACTCTGTGAAGTGTTTTTTTTTTCCCTCCACAGTACCCCTGAGGAGGCGGGAATTTATTTTCTTAAATGCTATACAGTAAACATTTTTTAAAAAATTCTGGCCCTCAAGAAAATGTTCGCAGATAAATCTCTTTCCCCACACGTCATATACAGTGTTAACTGTTTTTTGACAAATAAATAAATAAATAAATAAACTGCTGCCTTATAAAATAATAAAAATTTTCTCTTAAGTTTGGTATGCCAAAGTGCTACATTAGTAACTAGAAAATTAGATTTAAGCTAAAATTAAGTTAGTTTTAGTTAATTTTAGTTAGATAAAGAAAAATCTCTCCCTCTCAGCTGCTACTGCAAATTACTTTTAGCACGGATTACATGCCCTGAATTATTGTAGCGCATTATCTTGAATTAACATCATTGAGCACCAACTGGGGGATCATTGACCTTCTTCACTGTCCCGCATGATCGCGAAATGCAACGGAATCTAAGCTCGTGACCTTAACTGTCAACAGAACAAAGTCCTTCAGAAGTCAAATACGCTGTCGGAAGTGCGTATATTCCGCATATCTGGCCTCTGTTTTACTTCTTACGCTCGTAAGAAGTGAAAGTATTGCAATCGTGCGTCGGAATTTGTTTCACCGAGAAACACTTATTGCCGGTCTTGGTAATGAAAAGTGGATAAATTTTGATCCTATATACATAGTAAGTTACTTCCTCTAACAGTCGTGTAATCGGAATTCATTTTTTGTGGATGCTTGTCGCCGAAAAATCGACTGATGGCAAAACGTCTGACTGACTGTCTGTCTGTCTTTCTTTCTGTCTGTCTGTCTGACTGTCTGTCTGTCTGACTGTCTGTCTGACTGTCTGTCTGACTGTCTGTCTGTCTGACTGTCTGTCTGTCTGACTGTCTGTCTGACTGTCTGTCTGTCTGACTGTCTGTCTGTCTGACTGTCTGTCTGTCTGACTGTCTGACTGTCTGTCTGACTGACTGTCTGTCTGTCTGTCTGACTGTCTGTCTGACTGTCTGTCTGACTGTCTGTCTGTCTGACTGTCTGTCTGTCTGACTGACTGTCTGTCTGTCTGTCTGTCTGACTGTCTGTCTGACTGTCTGTCTGACTGTCTGTCTGACTGTCTGTCTGACTGTCTGTCTGACTGTCTGTCTGACTGTCTGACTGTCTGTCTGACTGTCTGTCTGACTGTCTGTCTGACTGTCTGTCTGACTGTCTGTCTGTAGTCAATGTTAGCGCCTAAACAATTCAAAACTTTTCTCCAAAATTGATACTGTATCCCTATTGATCTGAACGAACTACAGGCCCCGCGGGTTTGAAATGGATATTTACATTTTGGAGATTGGCGTCGGAGAAAACATTTATATCAATTACTCCTCATAAATAGCTGTAGGGTTTTGCATAGTCCTTCGCAATTATGAAACGGAAAACGTATAACGTCCAAATTGTTATACTACTTACGACCGTGACTAGGTAGTGAAATGTAAATAATAATAATAATAATAATGATAATGATGATAATAATAATAATTACATTTATATACGTTATTATTATTTGCATTATTATTATTATTATTTACTTGGTGGTGTAGATGGTACGAATAAATACATATTTTGACCATAAAGGATCAATCAATATTGACTTCAGGAATTAAAACTTTAAAAACATTTATTTATTTATTATTATACACCAGGATCAACAGGAAGAATTTACATCAATTTCAATATTATTATTTACATTATTATTATTATTATTATTATTATTCAAACATGAATAATTTGGCTCGCTTCCGCTAACGGAATGCGAAATAGCATTGTATTTATACCCTCCAGTTTTTAAGGCGAGTTGACGCTTCGTTATGTGCGTCCACTTTCCTGACGGGGGTGCTGCCTTCGGTCTAAGAAATTAACAAAACATCCGGAAGTATGTACCACGCATTTTAAACAAATATACATTTTTAATTAATTTAAACGCGCCATTTTCATTTCAACAATGATGCAGAATGCCATAATCTTCGCTTCTCGTTCCCCCGCTTTCGTTCACCGGTATCGCAAAGGTGGAGTCGATTCATTATGATAACGGGTACGATTCCCCCCATTCTATAAGACTTGTATTATTAATTGAATCTGACGTCGCCGACGCTGTAAACTGTTTGAAAAGTATTTTCATGTGTTGAAATTGTCTAAATGTTATACATAGCTTGGTTCAAAAAAGTTCTTACAGTGTCTGGCATTGGCCGTCCTAATGAGTGTTAGTGGCTAATAATGTTAAAGTCACATTCAAAAATTCCAAACACCCAATGACCTTGAATGTTATGTCCATACGGAATATGATCTGGTTGTAATGCAAATTGTAATCGCCGTAAAATACTTGCAGGTATGGATGATGCAAATAGTTAGAATTTACAGCTACATTTCGTACGCTTTTTTGGATAACATGCACAAAAAAGATCACGTGTGAGCTATAATTCAGCGTTATTCTTAAAAAAATCATTCTCAATTAGTTCCGAAAATTCTGTCGTAAAATATGAAAACTTTAGTTTGTCGACGTTTCAGAATATTTTAATTCCATTCTCAGGGCTGGTGTAAAAACAAACACAACAACACTATAAATATGCCCTTTCACAAATTAACAATTGATAACAATTACTCCATGTGATGTTATTAATTTGTGTACGGCATATTTAAAGTATTGTTATCGTCATGTTTTAACACCAGCCCTAAGGATGAAATAAAAGTACTCCGAAAGGTCGGCAAACTGTTTCAATATTTCTAGCTCACTCCAAACGAATCTCGTGATCGACAGTTCCTACGAAAATTGTATATCCTCAAACATGAAAGCAAATACTTCATTCGCGAATTACATTCCGAAGATGAAAATATATGAAGTCTTTTCTCACTTTCCCTCTTCTGATAAACCGCTATTGACATTTAGTTGATAGTGCCATTGGCATAGTTATTGTAAGAGTTTAGTTTTCTCTTGTACTTAGTTAATTATATTTATACTTAAAACAGTAAGAGTTTTCGTTTAGAAGGCAATTTTATCTTTTTACTAACCAAAGTTCGTGAATTTTCCTTTAAAGAAAGGTAGAGAGACTCACGTGTGTTATGGTTTGCTATTTGCAATTTGTTTTACAGTGTAAACACTGAATTTTATTAAAACAGTAAAATTAACAGAATGAACGCTTATCTGCCGTTTTTGTTCATTATCAGCAAGTTTCAATCGATCGCAGTTTCGTCATGTGGCGAAGGCCAGTCTGAGGATGTTGTAGTCATATTTATTGCCTTAACTGTGCACGTCTAAACGGAAATTGGATTCTTATTTACGATGATGTTTCAACTTGTTTAAATACCAGGTATATCAGTCTACGTTTTGCTACAAAATTTTCGCCTACAATCTGACAATCAACCTGTGAGATTTGCTTACCTCTTCATTCACTCCAAATGCATTTCACTGAAGACAACGCTTCTGAGGCAAAGCTTTCAGAAGAGCTGAATTTCTTAGTTTAATTTGAACAAATGTATTGAAACTAAAAGTATTTTCATTTATCCTAAAATACCGGTTAATCATGTTTCGGGCAAAAGTAATAGAAGACAAGGACATTTGTAAAATTATGTTAAGAAAACGGTCACTTCCATAGATTTATTCTCAATTACCATAAAATGTTGGCGGGTTTCCCCTCGGTTTTGTTTTATTTGTTAATAAATCAATAAACAAAGGGCATAACCTTTTATTTTATCTTTATTTTTCAACATATTTTTCGAGTAACATCATTCATATACCGGGTGTCAGCTGAGGAAACTACGAAACTTAAAAAACCTTTACGTCTCAAGTAGTTTTGAGAAAAAAACTTCTGTAAACATAGTCAATTCTTGCCCTACGAGCGATATTCGCACGGTAAATTTTGTCCAGTGTAGAAGTGAAGTAGTTGGTATACACACCACAGAACGCCATTGAAAACAGGAATCAGGTGGCCCATCAGATTAAAACGCGGCACATTAATCAGGGCGGCATCGGGGATAATTTTGAAAAACTCTGAAATGGTGTGGTCTAAGTGTATACTTTAGAAACAGAGTTGTCTGTGTGTTTACTTACTACTTATCAGTCTACTTTTTATTACTGAGACCTGCATTACGCATGAAAAGGCCGCGAATTTACAGTAACATAGAATTCACAGACACATTTTATGTTTACGGTACATGAATATCACAGACGATTTCTTAATCTAATTGTACCGGATAAAAGGGTATTTATTAACGTCGTAGTGTACCGCATAATGGCGTATTTGATAATACTTTCAGAAGGTTGTGAGAAACTGGTTCATTATCTCTGACCTCCAAACGCGGCCTTTGTCGAGATTCGGAACAAGCAAGTGGCCTTGTTGTGATAGAAGCCGAAGGAAATCCATAAACCAATGTAAGAAGAGTATTCTCGCTTGAATGTTGCGAAGAGTGCAGAAGTAAATTCCGTCACAATGAAGGTTTGTACCTTAATAAATTTTGAAATGTCTACACTTACAACCACAAGACAGACAATCGCGAATGCTGTTTTGTACCTGATTTCTTCAAAATGTAGTGCAGTGCAACATTTTGCCAAAAGAGCTGCACTCATAATGAGAATTTCTGTTCATACTTCTCGACAATTTAAAGTCGCGTCGAAGACAAAGTGAGTTCAGTATTACCAAATGTTTCGGAAAGACCCAATTAACACAATTCAATTACTTCTTTATTTCTTATTTTTTTTGTAAACAAATGTAATACTTTCTCTTAGAAATAATAAACAATTTATATTTTTTCAGTGTTTCACAAGTTTCTGAAATGCAAATTTTTACATAAAAAATATTTTTCCAAATCTACTTTCGAGTGGCTTTCATTGCGGCTAAGTCATTTGAAATCTCGAAGGAGTTTATTAGACAAAATTTGCTTAAGAGCTTATTTTCGAAGTTCATTTTTTCCGTCCGTGGACACCTGTATAATTTGGGAAATTCAACCCTGACAAATATTGCATATTGCTACTACTCTTTCAATTTAGATATGATGTACTGAAACTGAACAAACGTCTTGGGTTAGATTTTCAGATTAGGGACTATGTGTAGATAGTTAGTAGAAATTAGTAGATAGTTAGATTAGTAGTTAGTAGAAATTAGTATTAGTAGAAATGTGAATTATTCTCTAAAACTTTTTTTTTTGAAAAAATTACTTCATGACATTAGGGACAGAAACCACCGAAAAGCTATTTTTTTTGAAAAAAAATGTGAAAACATCTCTGGACTTCAAATGGCACCTTGGAATCGATGTTTAGGTAAAATTTGCCATTCCTACTCCCGGTGCGTTCGGCTAGAAAGTGGTGTCAAGGTCTTCTACTGGTGGCTGTGGCGCGCGTGGTGACACCGTGCCATGCCACGAGCTTCTCCGCGCCACTAGCGTCGGGAGAGAAACTATTAGTAACCCCGCCGTTTTACAATAGGGATGGCGTTGTCTCTGGTGGCGGGGTAATGAACTGCGTGGAGGGACGATTTCGCCGTGGCACTCATGCACGACCTTGACAACACTGGTGAATATTGTTGCCCGGGGTAGTGCTGTAGCCGAGTGGTATCAAGGTCTTCTACTGTTGGAAATAGCAGGCGTCGTGGCACCGTAGCATGCCACGAGCTTCTCTGCGTCACTAGCGTCGGGGAAGGAAATCCATTAGTAGTAACCCCGCCGTTTTACAATAGGGATGTCGTTGTCTCTGGTGGCGAGGTGCTAAACGGAGCGGAGCGGAGATTTCGCCGCGGCACTCCTGGCACGGACTCCCGCTCGTGGCATCGACCTTGACAACACCGGTCTAGAACCACGCGTGGAATCTGTGTGGATGGGCGCGGCGAGTGCTGCTCCTCCGTCGCCGGTGTCCGCGCGACCGCGCACTGCGCAGGCGCAGGCGCATGCGCTCTGCGAGGAAGGCGAGGGCGGCGGCGCCGAGCCCCGCCCCCAACACGGCGAACGGCCCCAGCAGCTGCTCCGCGCTCAGCGCGCGCGCCGGCGACGACTGCGCTACCTGCGCACACGACAAGCGCCTCAGTCATCTCCTCTCACACTGAATTGAATTTAATTGCCTTATTTTACGTGGCGAGACTCAGGCCATGAGGCCTGCTCTTCCGTCTGACCACGCAAATTTCGCTACGCTCCTTTCACCAACTAGCGGAGAAAGAAGGTATTGGGCGACGAAACAGGCGATTTTGAATTTAGCTCAGGCTTGAGGATATTTGACATGCAGTATATCTACTACACGGGACAGACGGATTTTCTTCCCCTCCGAAGGAAGGCGTACGAGGGATTTTTTCGCCCCTAAAAATCCACGGCTTCGATCGGGTTTGAACCCGCGAACTTGGGTATAGCAGTCCGTTACGCTAATCGCTACACCATCGCCGCCGCAAGGGAGGGGGTACCCAAAAATAACCGGAATTTTTTTTAAAAGCTGTATATTTTCAAATTTCTTACAATACAACCTTATCTCCTTCAAAATACTGAGGCGTCATACGGGTGTAATCAAAACACAGACGAGAGTGGGTTGTAATAACAGTTAGTTTATTCATAAACTAGACCGTAGTTGCAAATAACAAATTTCACTGCTTACAATTAACTAAATAGTTCCCACTACTAGGAGAAATTTTAATCGAACGGCTACCATACCGTTCTGTATCTGAGACCTAATGCACGTCTCGCTCGTCACGACAATGAATTGCCGGCCCCTTGCCCACGTGCGCCACTCGCACAAACTTACGCACAACCGCACGCCGACGCTGCTGAGAAACAAGAAGACGGAGACATTGTTCTCGTGTAGACCTTTCGGCGCTACCCGCCGCCCCCATTGCCTCTGCCGTACCACGCTGTATCCGCGCTAGGCAGAAATTCCCAATGCGTCATCTTCTGCGCCCTTTGTTTAACATCCTGCCATCTGCCGCAGGTAGTCACCGTTTCAGCGCGCAATGCTCACCATTGAAACAAATACATTTGTCCCAGCGGTGCTTCCATTCTTCGAAACATTTTTTGAAGTCATCTTTAGTAATGGCTGATAACTCCTCCCTCGTTTTTTCTTGACCTCTTTAATGTTGTCAAATCGTTGTCCTTTCATGCATTTTTTCATACGTGGGAACAAGAAAAAGTCGCACGGAGCCAATTCAGGCGAGTACTATGCGTGCGGCAGCGGTACCATGTTATTTATGCAGTTGAAGGTCGTCCAGAACGAGGTTTGTTATCAATTGACATGTCGCCATTTTTAAACCGAGTGAACCAATTGTACACTTGAGTTTTTCCCATAGCGTCATCTTTGTGAGCAATCTTCAACATTCACACAGTTTCAGCAGCATTTTTTCCGAGTTAAAAACAAAATTTCACAGCTACACACGTTGTTCACTTAAACTTGCCATTAAAAAAAAGAAATACTGAAAGAATAGCGCTCGCGAAAAGTATAACTGCAGACGAACACAACAAGCCAGGTCAACGTACCTAGGCGGAACTGAGCTGCAATGCGTTGCGTTGCACACTCCTAGTGGGATAATTTCGTACTGCAGAAGACACGCTCACAGCAGAGCTATTCCGGTTATTTTTGGTTATTACATCTAATGTACATCAACGCATTGTACATGAAACTTGCCGATTTGGCAAATACCGCATGATGTAGTCGGCACATCGGCACAAGAAATGACAAATGTTAGAGGATTTATCTAGGATGAACCGCAGAGCAGGTCTAACGATTAATATTTCTAAAACAAAGGTTATGATCAATCATCAGGAAGTACCAATAGTTATTGATAAAAAAACTAGTAGAATATAGATCTCGTCAATCTGCCGGACAAGATCACCCCCACTTACGTTAAAAAAATGCACTACACTTACGCAATTAATGACCTCCGCAGTCCGGAATCACTAATCAATCAAACAGGAAGTGAGATCCTCACCTGAGCCACCATCACCCCGTTGCAAATCATTCGATGCCTCTGAGCCTTTCTCCATTGGTCGTACAATCCCGCTTCCACAAGATGGCTGACAAACTTTGCGAACACCCGGTAGAGGGACGATCCCCTACGAACAATGTGCGTTAAATGCGCAGGCGCTATAATGCATTCGGGAATGAAATGGAAGATACTGGCGCCATCGTCGGTGAGTTCCTCGAAGTGCGAGTAAAAGTCGAACATCGCTTGCTCCATCATGAATCCAACTTCTGACGAACCGGAAATCTCTTTCAGGAACTTCGTTATGTCGTCGAAGTCCACCAGCTGCAGCTTCTTCCGAATGCTTTTTAATTCCTCGGTGGGCACGTCTTCCCACGTTTCACTTAACATGGCGTAGGTGTACACGCGTTGGAGTGATTTCGCAGCCTCTCCCAGCGTCAACATGTTCGTCGGTTGCGGAGGAGCTGTGAGAAAACCCAGCAACTGTCCTTGGTAGGCGTTGCTAAGTATTAAGATGCTGAACAGCAGAAGGCCGAACACTAAGCGTTGACTTGCAGATGAAGGTTGTTTGCAGGCGCATGCTCCGCTGAAAGACATCTGCACGACGAAGAGAATCGTGTTAGCCAAGCAAACGTTTCTTTCGTATTTCGGCGCGTAAGTGCGAGATAAGTGCCACGCTATTGTCAACCCCACGAGCGCGGCTAGTATGCAAGACCATAGTCGCAGGTTGAATGGGAGTGGAAGCACTGTGGCGAAGTTTATTGGTGGAGCACGTCGAACTGCAATGCACCAAGGGCTGCCTTGCACTGGTACGGTGTAGTCAGCGAACTCGTGGATGATAGGCGTGTACAAATACACGTTGGACGCCACGTCAACTGATTCGGAGACCAGTCCCAATTCACCGTCGAACGAACCGTTGGAGTACACACCGAATGATAGAGGAACGGGTGCGATGTCTTCGAAATGTATGTTCGTGATCTCCTCGAATGTCTTAAACAGCAAGAAACCAGCGCCGTCGTGTATCATTTCTTCGTTTTTCTTGATCCAGAAGAAGTCCATTTCTGTTTCGAATAACGATCGTTTGTAGATTCGACATGTCGTTGGATTTGCCGCATTTTGTACCTCTTCTAAAGATGTGTTACGTGAAACATAGTTGTTTAAAAGCACGTGTCGCCCAGTCGATGTATTTAGGCTTGCAAAAGGGAAGACATTTAATAGAGCACAGACCTGGAGAATTCGGAGTTCTAGCATATGTGCTTTGTTTTTCTATAATAAAGGAACCATTTGATGTGCCGAGGAGGTTGCGTTTGAAAGTCAAACGATCAATAATATTACGTGCCAAGGTTGCTTTGCGTGTTTGTCGTGATCAGATGAACTAGCGTCGTGGAAAACTTAAATTATCACGCGAAACAATATTTGCAACATGCAAGACTTCAGAATTTTCGCCAAATGTATTGAAAAAATTAAAGAGAAAGAATTTGACTTCAAAATTTTGGACAACTTCATACATATTTTACAAACTAATATTGAATGAATTCCAAAAAAAACTATACAAATAATGTTATTTTATCTCTTTGAAACGAACTTCTGTTAACAATGAAACTTCATTTGAACATGAACACAGCTCTGTATTCATAAAAAATACATTTTCCGACGTAAAAAGATAAAACTAATTATTTTCTCTTGAATTTTGTAGATTTTTAAGGCATGAAAATTAACTTACAGATTTTAAGTTTTTTCAGAAGCTCTCTTATCCATCAACTTATTTTACTGGCTTGAGTTATATGTCGATAATTCACTCTAGAGAAGACCGGTAAAATATGTAGACCAACTTTCTTCACCAGGCACGAGATTACGATGTGAGTGGTAGAGGATTCATAGCTTAGTGCACGTTGCATCGGAGTCCTATATGAACGTAAATTGAATGACAGTGTTGATAAAATGATTCATGCTACAAGATTATTCTTCTTCTACTTATTGGAAGAGTAATATCTAGGGCTACCTGGTTAGATCTTATGATTAACTCTCCTACAAACTGCCTTGGCAAAAGCACCTTAAAAAAGTCGAAGAGGCAAAACCCTTTAACTCTTCCATCAAACGTATTTATTGCTATCAAACGGATTTTCACGTAAATACGTACTTACACTTCACGTACACAAACAAAGTCTGCCTTCACTAATATTTTTAAAAGTTTACAGAACATTTTGAATGAATTAGAACCAGTTTTATTTCATAAAGTTTGGTGTAATTAAATATTTTTACACATTTTACATATTACAACAAATTTCTTTACAATTTAATTTATTTACACTTCAATACGGAACACATTAGATGTGAGCTTGCAACATATGTTACTGGAATAGTCTTTCTTAAAAGGCAATATAATATTACTGCGTTAGACCTTCGTATTAATTAACAAACTTTCCTTCCCCAGCTTTTTGGTTACCACGTTTTTGGAATTAAGAAAGAGTGGATGTTTGTGATTCAAAAGTAATCTCAAACACTCCTTGTTCATGTTTCGTAGACCTCCATGTGCAATTCATCAAAAACTAACAATTATTTTCGAGTTGTTGGATTTGAAGCAGTGTGTTCCTGTCAACTCTTTTCCTTCATTGGAATTCATCTCTGGCTAGACGATACTTCAATTCACGAGAGCACCAGTTCCTTGTAAACATTGCTTATACTACGAACCTATTTAATATTTCGAACAAAAATCTTACGTTCAGTGAAGTCTAACAGACTTCTTTAGAGGTACAACTTTCTTTTAGACGCTCCGAATTCATTTTATTATCTCATCGGCTGTGCGCAGAAACTTGAAAATGCTTGCATGAAACAATTTCAAACACTATAATGAATTTTTATTTCTCATATTTTCTATTTTTTCTTACATACTTAGGAAAAAATGAATACATATGGTGTGGTATATATTTTTCTTTTTATTACAATAAATTTCGATTCCTATTTATTACAAAAAGGCTGTACGTTTAGCAAGCATATGTATTTAAAACGCTTACAAGTTATTAATGTAAAAATGAAAATCAAACACTGAAAGTATACATACAATAGTAGATTATGCAACTTATTTATTATATTGACCTTTTTGCACGAATAAAAATATTTGTGAAAGAACTAAGCTAGAAGTGAATTCGGTAATTGTTATGAGTGCAAAAAGTAACATTATAAACTTGTTGCTTACGCTATTTTTTGTATATCAATATTGTAATGATTTAAGGAAGCAAAATTAATTTGGATGTAAAGTTGTAATCTTGGATCCATGTTATGTTAAGGAAGGAAAGTTAATTTTAAAGGTAAGTTGTAATCTCGGACCCATGTTATAACGTCCTGCGTGCTGTCCAAGCAACGAATTTGTTTACAAATTTATTTATTTATTTGTCAAAAAACAGTATTATATAAAGAATCTGGACTTTTACAAATAACCAAAAAACAATAAATTCAAGTCATCAAAAACAAAAACGAATTGGATGTCAAACTGCGTTGGTCACTAAAATTAAGAATTCAAAGTTAATTTTTGTAAAGTTCCATGTCATTCATTTAATGGGAAGTATTTGTTATCTGTGCAAACAAAACCAACCTCCATTTCTATTTAAAAATGTTGTCGAACCACTTATTGCTTCGTGATTTCTGACATAAACAAACGCTTCCACTTCCCCTGGAAATCAGAAGAAGTGTGGGTGGCCTTGTATCCTTATTTGTCACTTGTAGATCGTCGGTGCTTTAACACAACACTAGTGATTGCATCAGGGCTGCAGGAAAGACTGCTGCGGTGCTGTAAACTGTTAAAAGCGAGGTCATCGACACAGTTCTGTGACGAAAACTTATCTCGACCGGCAGTGGGGACTATTTTGTTGTTGACACCACTTAAAGGCGCGACAAACTACATGTTTTAGGGCAGTGTTGTCAAGGTCGATGCCACGAGAGGGAGTCCGTGGCACGAGTGCCACAACGAAATCGCCTCTCCACGCAATTCACTACCTTGCCACCAGAGACAACGCCTTCCCTACTGTAAAACGGCGGGGTTACTAATAGTTCCTTTTCCCGACGCTAGTTGCGCATAAAAGCTCGTGGCATGCTTCTGTGCCACAACGCGTGCCACAGCCACCAGTAGAAAATCTTGACATCACTGCTGTAAACTATTAAAAGCGAGGTCATCTACACAGTTCTGTGACGAAAACTTATCTCGACAGGCAGTGGGGACTATTTTGTTGTTATCGTCTACCTCATTTGAAATCTGCATTAAACCATCTAACAAAATTGGTACGGAACGCTCTAACGATGTACCAAATGGAAAGCTACAAAAAATATGTTTCAAATCTTAATCCGCAAGATTCATCTCTTTGGAAAGCAACACGTTGATTGCTAGGTCAGTCAACCAATATTCCGCCATTAAAAGGTAACAACAAAATTGCACAGTCGATTTCTGAAAAAGCTGAGCTATTAGCAAATTATTTCAAAACTACTTTCACCCAACATGCTGTAAACGATAGAGAACACTGCATAATAACACATTTTGTGCAGTCACCAAATTTAGATGCACCAAATCGAATTTCTTTTATATCACCTAACGAAATATTTGAACTAATAAAAAAAACTACCGAATAAAAAGTCACCAGGCCATGACAGAATTACTGCAAATATCTTAAAGAATCTGCCCAGACATGGTCTTGCGTACCTAATCAATATATTTAACTCGACATTGCGACTAGGATATTATCCTAATTCTTGGGAACACTCTAATAATTCCTATTCCAAAGCCTCAAAAAACCTTAAATCTTCCTTCAAATTATCGACCAATTAATTTAATTCCAATTTTGTCAAAAATATTCGAAAAACTTGTATTAAAAAGACCAAAAATATTCATTCTTGATACTAACGTGCTTCCTTCTTTCCAATTTGGCTTCAGAAAAAGCCACTCAACAACTCATCAGTTATTAAGATTAACAGAACAAATTCATTTTTCATTTCAATCGGTTTTCCACTTACTTGCAGTTTTCTTAGACGTTGCCCAGGCGTTTGATCGAGTGTGGCATGATGGATTAAAATTCAAATTAAGGAAAATTGGAATACCATTATATCTTTACAACATCTTATCAAGTTTCCTACTGAATCGCACTTTCTCTGTACGTCTTAACTCTTTCATTTCTTCACCTCGGGCTGTTCTTGCTGATCTTCCACAAGGATCCCCGTTATCTCCTTTCTTATTTAACTTGTACGTCGCAGATATTCCTACTAGTAATACAGTTAATATGGCTCTCTTTGCAGATGATACTTTACTCTTGTATGCAAACCGAAACCTAAACACAGCATGTCGTGTAATTCAATGTCACCTAAAAAACTTAGAAAATTGATCAAAATTATGGAAAATCAAAATCAACCGAAACAAATCAATCGCCAAAGTATTTACTTTGAGGTATCCTGTCTTTCCTCGCCCTCTGACTTTGGATTCTTGTATCATTCCTTGGTCTACTCTGAACTTCTCTATTCGTTATCTCGGCGTTCTGATGGACAAGACTAAATTGGCACAGTCACATCTCGTCCAAAGTAATTGAAGCCAATAGAAGGTTAGCTATTTTACGTTCGATTCTCAATCGTAACTCTTCTCTAAAAATTCATTCCACTTTAACCATCTAGAAATCTATTCTTCGGCCAATATTAACCTACGCATGCCCTGTTTGGATTTCAGCTGCCCCAACCACATTAAACAAGTTACAAATCTTCCAAAACAAAATTTTAAGAATAACAGTAAATGCCCCCTGGTTTGTCAGCAATAAGACCCTCCACAACGATCTTGCAATAGAACCAATTACTTCCTTTATTACAAAGCTGGCACATAATTTTTTCAATAATTTAAATCATGTACAAGAAGCAGTCACTTACGAAATAGGAACCGATCAGCCCCCACTCTCCCGCCTAAGAAACAGACTCCCATTCCATATTTTCCTTCAATATCTCTCTGACATTAGATAAGGTAAGAACATTTCTAGCAATTACCTGTCTCTCCCATCGTATTTTCTTTTTAATCCTGTCATAGCTCTAACATAATTCCCTCGCAATAACCTTGGTTGAAGATACAACACATGTAATCACTATCAGGGAGGTAACAAACAGTTATCCCCTTCACAATTTTCTGATGCAAAGTTGCTCGGCCAATTAACTGAAGAGCCTCACGGCTGAACATTGTACTGTCTTTAAATGTAAAATAAAATTTTTAAAAAAATTGTTGTTGACACAGTTTGTAGGCGCGACAAACTTCATGTTTTAGGGGAAAGAGAGGACTCGAAATTGGGATATACCATCCATACACTCTCTATGTAATATGGTAAGGAAATTACATAGTGTGTACCAGTTACAGGAAACTATCGACACAGAATACCGTTAAGCGGGCTACTGCTAGATAGGGAATTACCCACTAGGCATTCATAAAAAAATATTTAAGGCGAAGGAAAATGTAATTTGCAGAGTACAATAAAAGGGAAATAGCCAACTAGCATGCAGCCTTCGTCATCTGCACGCAACCCTGGCCCCGATGTCGTCCTGCATAACTTTAGATCAGTCATGAAAAACCGAGCCCGTATGAGTTACGAGATCGTCTGGAAAGCCCGGAGCTCCTAGTACCGCGGTAACTTTACCAAGTAAAATATTTTCAGCTGCATAACTGTTTCTATACAATTCGAGACTATATCGAGCATCAAAAGGAAAGTAGCATTAATTTTAACAACGATAGTTAATGTAATTATTTATCATTTGGACTGTATAATTCTAAAGAACCTGTAACAAGTATGGTACCACAGTTTCTGGGTTGATGGCCCCCATCTCGATCAGGCTTTTCGTCCAGTTTCCCTGATCCTTTGAGCAAATGCTGAGATGGTCCCTTGTTTTGCTTCTGGACATAAATGTAACTTCATTATTTGTGCACGTCTTCTGAATTTCAGTGGGAAATATAGTTATTCAAATTATCGTTTTCCATGTTATCGCGGCAAAAAGTATTGTTCTTTCATGAAGAACATGAGGGTTCAGGGCAGGAATTTATAGCTAATTTACCTTTGAAAATATATTTTATTATATAGGAGCGAATATTTTGTCAACAAAACTTGAAAAAAATCTCTCTTTTCTGTATTCAAAATTCGACTAGAATATGGTTTAGGATAGAGATTATGAAAGATTTATGAAAACGTGCACAAAATTTACTTCTCCCCATAGTTCGTCACACAGTTTTTAACTGTTTTTGACGTAAATAAATAAATAAACTTCCCTGTCTCCCCTCCTATGTCCCCTCCAAATCAACAAAGGGACGAACACGCGAAAGCTGAAATGGTGCGAGGCGATAAATAGTGGTACGAACGTATCGTTCATGGGCTGCAATTGTAGCACAACTAAAAAAAGCAAGTGTTGAGATAAACGAGTTTGAATTTTAACGTTGTATTGAAATGCATCATTCATGTATTCACAATTCTCCCATTTGTTGGTGGAATACTCTGTAGTAAGAAAAGTTTATGTTGCTGCTGGAAGGTAGACCAATCTGCAATTCTGGAGAGGGCATTAACTCAAAATTCGTATTTTTTCAGTTGTGCCACTATTGCAACCTACGAGCGATGTGTTTGTCAGATTTGTTCGATAAAGTAACCGAGATTTGTATTAAGTTTATTTCCTTTACTAGCTTTTACCATTTCTTATTTATTTTCTGTTTAAATTCTAGCGTGTATAAACATTATTGTCAAATGTCAAAAATATGATTCAATGGTGAATTCTTTCCTTTTTTCGTTTTATGTTATCTTTTATTAAATCATTGAATTAGTTGTTGTTTAAGCTAGAATGAAAAAAATTCTGAATATATGAGCACAACCCTCAGTACTAAATTATTTCCCGACCTGGCTGCGCCAGTAGCAGGTTTGACTTTGATTTCCCAGAGGTTTTCATATACAGTAATCCCTCAACATTCGCGGGAGTTAGGTTCCCAAAAAGCGAAGCAGCGAATGTCAAATCCGCGAATGTTGAGTCTATCTTTTAATGAAGAAAGGTAGGTTAGGTTCCTGGATATCGAAAAGCTGTTTCAAAATGAAAGAAAAAAAATCTGAAAAATAAATTGCAGTGAAACTGAGTAAGCACTGCTACAAACAAAATTCACAATTAACATCCCAAAGAGAAGAAATAAAACAATAGTTGAAAGTTTTCAAAGTTGAAAGTGATTGGGTACAAGATTTGGTACTTTTTTGTTTCATCAGCCTCCTCGTTGTTCTAATATCCAAATATGGAAGAGTTGCTGCTGCTGTTTCTCTTTTAAATTTCGAAGCTGTTTCCATGTTTGGATCATGTTCGAAAGCCCTTTCCACCAGAGCTTGTTGAAATTTTAGAACGCCATTAACAGTTTTGACATTGAAGTTGCTCCAAGACGCAGTTTCGCTTCCGTTACTTCATTATGTTCGAGTAGATTTTCTTCGCTGATGATTTCCCCAAGTTCCTCTTCAGTGAGGTCATTATAATTGCACAGATCCTGAATAGCTTTTCTGTACATGTGGCGAAAACGCTTACTTCCAATTTGACCCAATGGAATTGAATTATTTTACAATTCTGTTATTCTGTTAATGTGAACTGACATTCCGATTTTAACATTTTTGCAGAACGTGATACTTTGAGCACCGGTGTCTGCCGAGTTGGTTTCCCAAATGGCGGTGATAAAGGAAATGAAATGCCTTCGCTTTCAAAAAGGTGTAGAATCACCAAAAGACGCACTCGCGAATGTCGAAGCGGTGAATGTTAAAACCGGCAGCACTTCTCTAATCGCGAATGTTCGGAACTGGCGAATAGCGAATTCGCGGATGTCGAGGGATTACTATACTCTAGTGGCTGACTGTAACTAATTCTACCACTCCACCCACTTTTCTTCAATCAATCGGTCAAAACGTTGCGCGAATGTTGTCTTCCCCACGACATTGAAATGCCTGCTCTACAGTCGCAAGCCACTGCCATTGATTGCAAACTGATGGGGGGCGGGATCAACCATGGACCAAAATTGCGTTGCATGTTTATTTATTTGGTAAAAGAAACAGTAAAAACTGTATTCGACGTATGGGGGAAGAGATTATCTGCGCACGTTTTCTTGAGGCCCAGAATGAAAAACAAACATTACATTACATATACTGCGATTTTTGTAGGAAGAGCTCTCAAGGCCACTCAAATCCCATCTTCGCGATGGAATATGTCACGGCATTTGGCGTCTTTTCTCGGTCTTGCCGGTAGAAGTCGCATGATCGCAAGCACTGCTTCATACGGTCGCGATCGTGCGAAATCTAGCGGAACGACTGTGAATGATACGAAATGCCGTGACATATTCCATCGCGAAGATGGGATTTGAGTTATCTTGAGAGCTCTTCCTACAAAAATCGCAGTATAACTTTCTCTCTACTCCATAGAGAGAAGGTAAAATCTACATGGAACTACCCACTGGCTGCGCTAAGCTAAACCTAATAAATGAAAATTATCTTCCTGTATCTTCAGACAATCTTTAAGATTTTGTTAGATTTTTTGTCCTGATTTTATTTGAACTATATGTCTGTCTAAAATAAAACCTGGACAAAAATCTAATAAATAAATGTAAATAAGCCGATTCCGATTCCCGAGATCACTAAAGCAGTAGTGGCTATCTCGGAAGGAAGGATCGCGGGTTCGAGTCCGCGCGGGTTCGGGCGTGTGTGTTTGTGTTTGTGTTTGTATGTGTGTGTCGTCCCTTCACCTCCTCATTATCATCATCATTTCATCATCCTTACCCCCAAGGCTAACGAAACTGGGGGATAAAAATAGGATCCGGCTAAATGTTGATCCCTTTACGAAAATTACATGCACCTGTTATCAAGATAATGGTATTGAACTCCGGTAAATGCAGGGTACATGCACGCCCGGTCCAAATTGTATTCGCGCGCCAAAGAAAACAAAAAGTAAGTAAATAATTCGTGCCAGCACAATTCGACGGTGTTATGCATCAACCGGCTAAGCGCCATTTTTGAAAAAAAATGAGATATGGCCGCCATCAGTAGTAGTAGACCATGTTATAAATGTATGCAAAATTTTGGCGCTAAATCTGTAAAAAATAGCCTTATAATTAATGAAAAATATAAACGCCATCAGTCACATCAAGGATTATATGTTTCGCAACAACCGGTTATAAAACTAGATCTTCAAATCTGCTGTTCTTATTTTCACATTATGCAGGTAAGCGCCAGATATTCCACTCATGTTTGCGTAGTTTGACGCTTCAATGAATGAAATAATTAAATT
Organism: Acheta domesticus; assembly: GCA_031308135.1. Taxonomy (NCBI): domain Eukaryota; kingdom Metazoa; phylum Arthropoda; class Insecta; order Orthoptera; family Gryllidae; genus Acheta; species Acheta domesticus. The sequence continues at coordinate 105,591,679 of JAHLJT010005437.1, read as the reverse complement.
CCAGTGTTTAGAGCTGAAAATGTAATAAAACATTTGAACACGATTATCTCAAAATTTGTATGATGTCGCATAGCCGGTTGATGCGATACACCGTCCAATTGCACAAGAGCAGACTCACGTTGCCCGCATTCCTGGAGCAACCACGTGACCAGTTACGAAACAAGAGACAGGGCGGTGGAAGGATTTGCATACCTCGCACAGCCCTTGCGCAGTTGAGGGTGAACGGCCCGTCGCTTACCGCTCTCTCGGATTAAGACCCACTCGGGGAAAGCAGTGTTATTTGTGGAAGCGCAAGCGAAAGTGCTTGGAAAGGTGGGGCACGCTTCAAGGGAGTTTCTGGCTACCACGTGGTGACATAGCAAACGTACTCACCGACTTATTTTTATTTGTTTAACGTCAAATGCAATACAAATAAGAGACTTTTTTAACCCTCCGGCGGGCGCGTCCCATCATTTCCCACCAGCAGGCGCGTGCGGCACTCCGTGCCGCATTTATCATCTTCGATTTTCGAGTCAATAGTTATTACTTTTCTTATTGAATGTGAAGGAAATTTTCTTTATTTAAGTTTTAATACATTTTGTTTCACAATAACTAACTCAACAGCATACGAAATAACAATATTAATAAATATCTGATGCATCAATCACTCCCTCTGTGTCTTGGCACGTGTTACATAAAGGGGAATGAATACGATCCAAACGTGCCTTCTAACGTTTCTTCGGAAACAACGTATCGAAATTTGAATTAGTAATTAGCACTCCAAACTCTGTGTCATAAAGCTCAATAACAAAACAGCAGTAAGAATTCTAATGGATAAAATACGCAAATATTATAGTTATATGACAAAGCGCGTGCGGTACGGAGTACCGCAACCGTTGCAGAGTTCGAATTACTAATTAATAATGGTCGATCGGCAGTGTCTAAAATCGTGATTTGAGTGTCAACCGGCTGAAAATATGATGAATGAAGAATAATTATGAGCTCAATAGTGCGACACCAATTATTTACATGAAATCAACAAAAATGTAAGAATACTGCAATGAGTGCCGCTACGCGCCCGCCGGAGGGTTAATGAAATATTTACAAGCCTTTGGCCTGTTAGGCATGTTAGGCACCAGGGAGAGAATAATCCCACGTGTGTGTACTCAAAAACGCGCCATTCCATGAATCACTAAACCTAGTGGCGCTACAACAGCACTTACATTTTTCGCATCATTAAAGGATACGAAAAATATAATACCGCAATTTCTGTCGAAATTTATTAATTTCGCAGCAGCCATTACTAGAAAATCGCATTATCAATCGTAGAACATTGTGTGAAAGTTTAATTAATTTAAAGGTATTACATCAACGCAAATTTGACAGTTTTAGGGCCTGTTTCACCAGTACCTGATAACTTCTGGATATTCCAGCAGACACTTTATCTGACGGATATGTTGAAAATATGGGTTTTACGAGTGTCTGATAAATCTATCCAGTGGTTAAAGTTACCGGTAAATAATCTGGAGGTTCGGGAGGCTGTTAAATGTTTATCTGGTAGATAACTCCAAAATAACAGAATTTGTGTGTGAACTTGCTGCGTTTTTCAAGGAATATCTGTGGTATTTCGGTGATGGACGACGTAACAGAAATGATAGACGAGGAATTCTTTTGTCGATTAGAGCGTCCGCGTAGACGGCATGTCGGTCAGAATATTTTGTGATCCTTGACGAACATACAGTATTTCCGATCCCGTTTTAGGTTAACGAAGCCGTCGCACAGTGTGTAATTTTGGCCATCTACGGGGCAGAAAGTCTAATAGCAAAAATTAAAGAATTGAACACGATTAAATCAGTTTATAATTTACTAAATTATTCAAAAAGCTAAAATATTACAAATTTTATACAATACAACTCGCTAGAACAACATTTTAAGTACTTGAAATACGTTAAAATAGAATAAAATTGCACGTTGATTTTACAGAACAAACAATAGAGAAATAATGATGTGTGTGTGTGTATATATATATACACACACTATATATACACATAATTTTGACACAGTATTGCAATTTTTACCATAAAAAATGAAATCATAAAATCATACATTAGACAATATATACGAAAATACGAGAGAAGTATACAAGAAACATGTGCTGAAACACGAACCGCACACATGAAAATAATGAACTTATTCAGAATCACTGATGGTATCAGAAGAATCTCCTTGATCATCTGTATCTGCTGGTGATTGATCAATTTGTAGAAAAATCAAAACCTATTCATTAATATTATTCTTTCTGTGTTTTGGAGGAACCCGTAAACTAGCTGTACATGGATCAGACGTAATAAGAAATCTGTTCAGCATATTGTGTAATAGTGTCGATTCTGGAGGTCTTTTGTAAACGCAAATTTTATTAATCTGCAGAATTTAGTGGAAAAGGGAAAGGATTTTTCCAAATAACGTATTTTGAATTGTCCGAATCGCAGTGCATATCCAAAGGAACAGAAATTCCAAAAAAAAAAAAAAAAACCTTCGTCACTGAAATGTTGCTGAGGAAACCTCTTTTTGTATCGATTCTGTCCCATACCATCACAGCCCCATTTCATGATAATGCTAATATTACATTTTTTGTCAATCGCAATTTCTCAAACACCTCTCGGGTTTGACGAAATCGATGAATTGTTCGGTCAATAAGTGACTGCACAGGTATTTCTGCTGAGATTTGTGTAATCAGCAGCTTGTGTATAGCGTTTTGGATTCTTTCACTTTATAATGTGGGCACAATTTACAATTTAATATTTTTGCTTGCTGACGTAGAAGTTGATACTGGCGACTAGACATATAGACATGCACCATTCACGTCAGCGCCTGTTCGGTTATAGCTCTGATTTCTGAAACAAGGACAATCGAGCCTTCTTAATAACAGTTTCTCGATTTGGTGATGCAGTGGATAATTGTTACTATTGCTGCCGAATCCCTTTTCCTTTCTTTCCTGAACTACATGCCTACGGCCATTCTTGGCACTTCGCTGCTTGAATGTAGGTGGTGTTTAACTTTCTGCCTCTTAGTTCTCGGAGCACAATCAACAAAATGGCCGGCCAATTACAGTATGGGAAGTTTCTGCTAATTCTGGAAATGTGGGCATTGTCGGAAATATTTTCAAATATTATTTCCTCATCGAGACAAGAAGAATTGAAACGAATAAAACGTCCTTTATACCTCCCTATTTTCTCCTACGTAATACTAAGTGTTTGGCAAAATTTCTTTACTTTGTGTTTTTACACACTGTAAAGCACTCTCCAAATTTGTTGCATTTTTCATTTCTTGCAAAGTATGTGCGAATAAAGCATCTGTCTTTGCATTTTTATGTTTTGTAACCCATATTTCGAAGAGTGCCCTCCGGAAAAACGAATGCAACATTCTGTAAATAATGGAAAAAATAATACATTCGCAACAATTCGCAACATTTTTTTAAATGTTTGGCTTCCCAAAAGTACCTGCTTGAATACCAATTTGGTCCCAAAGTGGTTCTCCAGGGTTCTCTAAACTAAAACCCTCGATTAATTTTTGGAATTGTGTTTCCTGTAAGATTAAGAGTACGTACTTTTCAAGAGGTCCTTACAAGTTGTTGGAAAATGGATTTCAAAAACCAAAGGTACCAATGGAAAGAAAAAACTATACAGATTGAATTTTTGAAATAGCTGGGACTTTGAATATCATCAGACACACGCACAGGACAAGCGAAAACGCTGCACTGAAATGATTGAATCCAAGCGGTGCCGCCACGGACGAGTTGATACATGTTCAGATAAGCATTTCCTGTACCTCGGAGAATTTCTAGTGAAATCTATACCGTTGCCATGTGGTCTGAACATCCTTCTACTGAAATAAATAACAAATTACACGTTCTGGTCAAGTTGAAAATTTGACTTTCTGCCCCGTAGATGGCCAAAATTACACACTGTGCGTCGGCTGGCAAAGTTGTGTCTTTGATAGAACAGAAAATAAAAACCACTGATTTGTAAATACCGACTTATATTATGTGTCTGCAAGTAATGGTCCTGCTAAATTAATTTTATATCAAGATAATGAAATGTATACTTTGTGTTTTGTTAGCAATTCAGAGATATCACCAGTGAACCAACTTTTTCATACTCTGCATTATTTTGCAACGGGATAATTCTTTATCGTAATTATAGACTTCAGAGGGGTGAACAAATTTGCTGCTTCAAGTGTAGTAAGTGAAGTGTCCAGTGCCGTTGCAAAAATGAGATCTATAGTGTTTGTGAAGTTTCCAAGGAATATAGAAACCTCTAAAGTAGATTTTTTATGAAATTGCCAGATTTTCCAGAGTTCTCACAGCAATAGTTTGCACACATGTCCACATATAATCACCTGTTCAAGAACAATATTGAAGGAAGTTTTGGCCATTCTTCCTTCACCCACTCCCATCTAATAAAAAAACTGATCCAGCCACCTAACGTGTTACCACCTTTAATGTGAATGTTACCAACGTCTCACATTATCCTTGAATGTTTAAGCCTCCATATCTAAGAAACTCCTTTGGCATCAAAAACAAAAGTTAAGAAATATTTAATTCAATTGAAGATTGCACATCAATTTTAAATTATCTTAATATTCCTGGTCTTGATAATATGAACTGAATTATTGTAACATTTATTGTCTTTAATATTTCTGTTTATTCTCACTTATCAAATGTATCTCTGGTGTAAATCAGTAGTGGTAGCTAATGACTTTAGCTATTTTTAAAGCAACCTAAAATAAATAGTTTCAAAGGAATTATATGGTAATATGTAACATACATAAATTTCGTTGATGTTTAAGAGAAGTATCATTTGCAGGAGATACAAGTATCAGGAACATTCAAGTATCAGAAATATCATTTGCAGGAGAATGGGTTTATGCTGCGTGGAGCCAATTTAGTATGTAGTGTTCTACTCTACATACTGACTGTCTGGTGAACTATCTTAATGACATTTTTTCTAATAAAATAATTAAACATAAGTTTCCCTTCTTTTTAACAATAAATGAAATTTTTTTCTAAAAAAAAATCTATTGTCCAACACCATGTTTCACGTGTCAATTACAAGCATCTTCAGAAGTATACAAATACATATAATTGACAGGAAAATAAAAAAAATAACAAATTTTGAAGATAGTGAATAAAATAAAATAATCAAAAATAAAAGTTATATAGAAATTAGAAAGGAAATTCATTAATAAATCAAGTATAAGCGAAAAAATATATAAGGAGTAAGTACAAAGTATAAAAATATATGGGAGAGTACTTACCAAAACATGTTAAATTAAACACACATTTTTATAAAAGAAAAACAGAACTATATAAAAACATTATCAAAAAGGATAAATCCAATCATAAAAGAAGGAAAAATTCCCATTGTGAGAACATACTTATACATCCTCACTTTCAAGAGACAGAGGCAAGCAGGGGGGAAAGGAGAGAGCAATTCAGCATAAAAAATAATTATTATTTTGAATAGACAACTATGAAAGCAAATAAAAAAGAATAATGTAAGGTGGAAGGAACAAATCTAAATATAAGTACAGCAATAAACGTATAAAGGTAAATAGAACTTAGCATGGTATTAATTGCATGATAGAATGGATTAATACCACGTTGGAATCAAATCTTTTCACAAATATTTATGATAATGTTCTTTCTAAAATAAAAATACCATAAAAAATTTGTCTTTGTACGAAATACATTTTTATTGATTGTTAAAAAACAAAAGAATACTTTTGTTTTATTATTCTTATTCTTGTTATTCAAGTGTCAATCAGTTTTCTCACACTTTTATCTGCTTAAAATTGTCTAAACTTTGGAGATTAAATCCTACAATTTGTATTAGTGTTGTCAGTATTTAAAATAGGTTGTTTTCTTATTTCATGGAGCATCCCACCCTCCCCTCTGTGGGATTTTAATCAAGAAGTTCTGGACTTCATTCTGTTGAGATGTTTAAGTCTATTTTCTCTGACTTTTTTATTTTCTTAATTTAATTGTAAATTATACAGTAAAAATTCTGTTCATGGAGTGAATGGTATTTAGAAATTTATATTTAAAATATATAATAGGCTGGTTATCAGAGAAAAGTCTCAATATTGTGTAATTTATGAGAAATATGCAATATAATTTAAAAATATGTTTTCAAAGATATCCTCCACAATCATGTCAAAATTTGTAATGGATTTCTTTGCCTTACTCCACATTCAAAATCTCATTTTTTGGAAGCTTCATTTCGATCATAATTTTGTTTTCAACAACAAAAAAATTGAACAGCTTTAATCAAATTTTCTTAATCTTTCTTCAGGACTTAATACTTTTATTTAAGATGTTCCCCTTCACAAAAACCATCCCCCACTGAGCTATTGCAAGCCTTTTCAATAGCTATCCATGCCATATTCTGTCACATGGTAGAGCCATTTATTTTTCATTCCATAATATTTTTCCTCTCTGCAACGAGGGATACGAGTCTTTCCTCGCATGTGAAATTAACACTTTCATGCTTCTTTTCCCTTTCCATTTTGCAATTCCTACACGCACAAAGTATGAAGCAATAAATAAAACTTTTACACCGAACTTGCCCACAGCCGAAGTAAACCATATCACAAAATAACAGAGAATGAAGCGAAAAACACCTCACATTTCTTCACCAAAACAAATTCGAATTCGCGCGTACAGAGCACATTTGAGTCGAAAATGCGGCGTTGCCGGTGGTGAAAAAGCAATCAGCAAGATTATTTATCAGAAAGATATCTGTCAGATATTTTAACAGGAAAGACCTTGGTGAAACGAAAAATTGATATCCGGCACTTTTATCTGACAGATAGGTTATCTGTCGGATTAGTATTCGGAACTTTATCAGACACCGGTGAAACAGGCCCTAAAACTCGGTTCCATACACCCAGAAACACCTCTCATCAATGAGAAGTTATTTTGAGAATTTCAAACTGCCGTATCGTGGCGTTGACACTGTTGTATTGCAACGTGATAACTACTGAAATATTCTAGCAACAGAAGTGCCGGAAATTCGAATTTACAAATTCGAAAATCTCCAAAATTATGCTAAACTACTAATTTTTTTAAAATAATTGTAAAAAATTACTACTAAAAATACACCTTCCATAAATAACTGATCTTTTAGACTAGATTTCATTTATCAAAAGAATTATCATCAATACAGTACATTTGCAATGCTAATTTTTTGAAATTTTCGAAATTTCAGACAGTTCGCCGAAAATGGGACCAGCACTACTTTTTATACCGCATTTTCGTATATACTATTAGAAAATTTAAAGGAAAATTCGGAGCCATTTTTGAGAAAATAATTGTTTAAAAATTACCTGCATTTGTCGCAAAATCATGTGAAAACTACTCATATTTTCGAAAAATTGTAAATGACTTTATTTAAAGGTCAGGTTTTGAAAAAAAATTTTTTTTTTTTAAATTTGAATCTTCAATATTGTAGTTGCAGGAAGACGCCGAAAAACTTTTGAGCTTTTGTAATTTTCGAAAAATCAGGGATATCAACGAAAATGAAATCTGCGCCATTCTCTTAAGCCTCACTTACTCTATCAGAGAATATAGTTCAATAAAAAAATTGAAGATATTTATAAGAAATCTAAATATCTGTTTCAAACTTGCAGAGATGACTTCCTTCAGAACAATCGGGGAATATTCATTTTGTAGAAAATCGTTTAGATGCTACCGGTGACCACAAGTGGAGGGACACACATTTTGCAATTCATCTATTTTTTGGTATCAAGGATCCAAAAAATATGGAATCTGGCTACATCAGAAGTTAAAGGAAGTAATTTGCTACATATAGGAACAAGATTTATCCACGTTTTCGTTACCAAAGGCCGGGAATAAGAAATTTTCTGAGGAAAAAGTCGTTCATTCTTAAATCATTACAATACTTTTCTATACTGCATAATCAGTATGCAAGAAAGTAATTACTTTGCTAAAGTACTATACAGAAAATGGATATTTTTTTCTTAAATGGAATGTTTTAAAAAATCAGATCTTAATAAAAGTTCGTGTACAATTTCTCTAAAAAACAACTGTGTTTTTTTCTTAATTTCTTCTTGAAGTTAACGTAACTTATAAAGAAAACATTTTCTAAAAAACAGCTCCAAAGTTTTTCTTTGAAAATTTGATATTCTATACATTGGGATAAAGAATATTAATTTATGAATTACACTGCTATCTTACGGCGAATCTTTAAAATAAAAACCCTACTTTTTTTTTCATTATTTCCCCTCCACAGTACCTCTGAGGAGGCGGGAATTTATTTGTCGTAATGGATGCACAATGTGCTGCTGTCTTACGGCTTAAGCAGCTCAGAGGGAGGGTTTTTTCTATTAACTAACATTAACTAAAACTAACTTAATTTTAGATTAAATCTAATTTACTAGTTACTAACGTAGCACTTTGGCATACCTAACTTAAACAAATTTTTGGTTTTTATTTTTCTTAACCCTAAGTAAAGTTTTGCTTTGACACTTAGTATTTTTTTAATTTCTTTATTCTCATTCACGCATCATTCATTCTTGTTTCATAATATACATAACCATTTATTCTGTTCATTCATACCCAACATCTAGATACATCTATAGGGCATCAAAAAACAATAATATTTCAATTTCATAAGAAATGTGGCATAGTACGTTACTGCCCCAAGGTCTTCAATTAATTTGGGAGCATCTTCTCTCAAAATCGTTAATTTTGAGAATTCAGAATCCGAAATGAAAGTGGCTCGCCGCAGGTTCGTTACTGGAAACGCCGAACGTCAAAGCTCTTGCGACAGCCACTCTTTTGGTCAGTGCTCTCCAGCCAGCCCGCCCTGCCACGCCTTCTGCTCTAATTGGGTTGTAAATTTCGAAGAACTTTTGCGGCACCCTGTCCGACGCGGTGGCAAGTTGCAGAGCGCTCCGCAAGTCGTCTATTCTTGTGGATGTTTTCGGCGAAGGGAATTGAAGGGCACCGACAAACGGGTTTTTACAGCTTCGCAAATGAGCAGGAGGACTTTCTTTCTTTTCCCGTAACACTTAAAATTTCGCCTCTTTTCTTCTAAAACCATCCCTGTTTGGCAAGGATTTATTTTATAGTTGTGGAGTACAACATTAAGCTACTGCCTTGCGGCTTAAGTGTGCACCTAAAGAGGGCGGGAGAATGGCTTTCCTTAATGACTTAATTTTAGCTTAATCTTATTGGACAAATAAAATGTATGTTTTTTGATTTGAATTAAATTTTTACTTAACACTAAGTAATGTTTTTTTAATAATTGTATTTTCCTTATTTGTAAGTACTCGTATCTTATAAACTTCACTCTTAATTCAACCCATTCACTTTCACTGCACTACCTTTCTATTAATTCCGTAGGATTTGGATACCCAAAATTAAATCCAAAGAGTTAAGGGAAATTTTACCAAAAATTTGCGATTATCTGCAGAAGTTTATAATATTTTCCGATTTGAGATATTTTCAAGAAGAATCCCGAGCGTATTTCAAGGAAGTTCAGGTCATTTCATTTTGCGCCCTTCATAAATGCTTTTAAAATATCGAAGGATTGTTTTAAAAATCTATTAGCTTGAAAAATGCACAGGTAATGTGAATATTTATATGGGTGTTTTAATGTGATTCGAATAATTTAGTTACCATTAAATGCGATTAAACGCGAATAAATTCGATTAAATTACTTACAAATGGGATAATGGTATGTTAAATATTAATTGGTCACATGCGTCTTTAATCCCTGTTAACATGTAACACTGCAGGTTTGTTAAGTGTACTTTTTCTACCTGTATGTTAAGAAATTTAACAACCTTAGCAACTGATTTAACACCCTTAGCAACGTAAATGAACAACCATTCATTCATCCGAAGTCAAATGTTTGTTCAGAAAAAACATGATGAAAAAAAAAAAAATCAAATTCAAACAATTCAGAATGAAAGTACTAACTCATGTAAGTTTTAAGGATAATTATTGTTAATTGTAATATTATTAATAGTACAAGCTGAACAACGTATTTTGCTAAATTATATAACCTCATTTTCCGAAGTCAAATGTTTGTTCAGAAAAAAACGTGGCGATGAACAAAACAAATCAGATTCAAACAACTAAGAATACAAGTACTAACTCACATAAGTTTTTGAAATAATTATTGTTAATTGTAATATTATTAATAGTACAAACTGAACAACATATTTTTGCTAAATTAACCTAATTTTCCTGGCATTCCATCAAATGAAGCTCTCCTCCGGTATTCCTATTTACTGCCGATGTGAAGTATTGTCACTGGAAGTCAACGCGGCAATTTCCTCACCGAACGGCATTCTTTAGGTATGTTTAGGTTCAGGAGAATTATTTGCCACCATCGTCCTCAAACTATGGTATATGAGTATTGTTTAAGTAGACATATCGCAACAACACTCCACAATATCGTACTAACGTGCCGCAGTAACAAATTCATTTGTTTACTATCGTCGTAATGCCATGAATTTTCGCCTAAATCGTGAGAATTTATAGTTACCGATAAAATGCAGAACATACCTTGAAATGTTACATTTCCTGCCTCGTTCAAATTACAAATCTCGGCTCCGCTACGCTCCGCCTCGATTTTTAACTTTTGGCCTCTGCAATAATAACACCAGTAACATTTCTAGGTACGTTAGAGCTATCACATTAAAGTCCTTTTACCTATTACTATGCGCTGATTTTACGTTCTCGTATATGTACGTATATATCGAGTAATGTACTTAGTATAGGGAAAATATAAAGCTGAAGTGAAAATTACAGTACTTTGATAGAAAAAGTCTGACCTGATTTTCTGGATCCCTGACATCATAAGAGAATGTTTTCATGCTCCTGTACGTAGCAAATTACTTTTTTGTATTCCAGCATTATAAACGACCCTTTCTGGTGCAAGAAATCGTTCATAATCGGTGTTTTACGGCAAAAATGATGACGTATTAGACTTTTTGGCACGAATGATTGCGTCATCACACATTAAGCCAATCGCAGAGAGAGAATGGGGGAGAGGTAGAGGTAAACGGAACAGCCGGCTACACTTTCACGCACGGATGTCAAGTACCCGAGACACCACTGGAAAGTTGTTCGCAAAATTAAGTTTGACTCTCTTAGAAGTTTATAATGCCGTCACACAAAAAAATAGCGTATGCAACTCGTTTATAATGTTGCTTTATTGCATTCGTACACATTTAAAAACTCGCTCCTTACGTCGCTCGTTTTCAAAACATGTACTCATGCAATAAAGCTTAACATTATAAACAAATTGCATAAACTACTATTTTCTGATATGTGGTGTCATCAGAATCCACGAATTATAGTTTCTTGAAAACGATAAAGAGCTTTTATATACGTATCACTGCATATGTAGTACTTCATATATAGTAAAGAACGGTTTCAAATTTTTCAGTGAAAATTTGCGAATAGGACCAGGTTTTACCCTTCTGTAATGTACTTAAAGCCATATTTCAATTTCACTATTAGGGACCAAAAAAGAGAAAAAAAGCATTTGAGGCGGTGATAAGTATAGTAACTGGGATTAGCATATGCCCAGACAACAGATATTAACGATTCTATCCAGTTTCCTGATCCATTGAGCAAATGCTGAGATGGCCCCTTGTTTTGCTTCTGGACGTAAATGTAGCTTCACTGTGCGCAGGTTTTGTTGAGCACTCCTTTTGCTTTTAGTGGAAGGAGTCGAGCTGAAGGTGAGTTACTATTTTTGTTAGCAATGCAGAAACATCAAATCAATTCATTTACCGTTGAAATTTATTTTCTATAACTCGGGAACAAACATTTTTCAAATTTTATTTTCTAAAATAATTATTATTTTCTAAATTCTTGTGTCTAGTTTTTCAAATGTCGCTTTCTTTTTAAAATTCTGGGCCTCAAGAAAATGTGCGCAGATAATCTCTTTCCCCACACGTCATATACAGTTGTTGACCAAATAAATAAATAAATAAATATCCAGGACGAGAATGTCTTAGAATGAAAGTGAAAATGAAGCAGGAATTATGACGAACTCAATAAGCAAGGAAGGCATTCCTTTTGCAATATCTTCCCCCAGGTTCATGTGACTCATTCTCAAACTTTCTCGGAAGCCAATATTTTTCAGTGACTGGTCGGAAATGGTATTCATGAGAGTATTTTGGTGTAATAAGGCTGTTGCTCTTTTGTTAATCAGTTCTATAAATCAGTGGAGTAGCAAGGTGGTGCGGTCCTCCCCGAGTGACACCATTTTAGGGGTGACACCAATTAGAAAATTTTATAATTAGAATTAAATAATTTTAATATTTTATTTAAAAATAATATTTTTATAAAAACATGCACTTGTCAATTAGTTATACATCGTTTTAGATTATTTACATAAAAAATAACTTTTAATTATTCTGAATTAAATGCAATTTGTTAATATATCATAAATAAATTGCATGTGCAAATATATTTTTATTAAGCAATGTATAAACTATTCATTAATAGTTTTTTATATTTAATTCATGGGGGGTGATACCATTTGTTTTGCCCCGGGTGACACCAACTGAAGCTACGCCACTGCTCTAAATGACTTTCCTTTCCTAAATTGCACCATTTTCCCTGTCATAGTACGCTCGGCGAACCTTTCTTCAATCGAAAACTTGTAGCAAAATTTGCCTCAATAAACGAAACCGCCCAACTTCCAAATGCCAGCCCAGATTGTGCAGGAGGTAGAGGCGATGGAACGTAGAATTAGTGATTCGATATTTGTGAATGACAATTTTCTTTTAGTACCAATGAAATAATTTGGCCACTTAGTGCTGTAGACAACAGATTACCAAACATGTTATTAATAACAAAATAAATTCACAAATGATAATACTAATATAACATCACTATTGCTAAAAAAAACTATTAACAATAATAACTTATTCATAACTTTGTAGTCATCAATTATGTATTTCAAAGATTTTTGCAAAATATTTAACACAATAGAAGGTGATGTCAGCTACCGCGTTGCTCTATAAAACATATAGACCTATAAAACATGAAAATTGTGAAATGTATTGTTAAATACCGTAAGCCTACTAATTTTTTGGAAAATGTTTTAACACTTTAATAGAAATATTTTTTTAATTATATAATTTAGAAACAATTATTAATAGAGCAAGAAGATAGCGGAATTTTTGGGATCATGTAACTTTATTCTCTTAGGTTGAGAATGTTTTTTAATGCCGTGCTCGAAGTCTTGTTTGTGTGTGCCCTTGCTTTTAATGTGCAAAACTGTTAATTTTTACTCTCTCGTACATTGTACGACAAGAAAAAGTTATGTTAAACTGCAGCAAACGCTTCGCGATGTTTCGCACGCTCCGAAAAAATTGGCTGTTTCGCACACGGAAAACAAGCACGACAGACCGCGTTTCGCGCACGGCGTGGTATAAACACTCATTTTTTACTGATACGTTATAGCTTGTAATAGCATTCGATACGGAGTTCGACACTAATTGCTTAACATATTTTTATAACGTCCTTATTTTATTGTTGGTAGTACATTTTTGGTTATAAGATAACCATTATTTATTCATTTAACACCATTTCTTTATTTTTTCCACAACGTTTCGGGAAACCACTTGTTCCCTTCATCAGGTGTTCTCTTTATGTGTAGTTCATCGTGTATGCCTCGGCGACCTCCATTAGTTTGGAAGGTGACGCGACTGTAGACTCATTAGAAGATCGAGTTGAAAGAATGTACTAGGACGGCACTGCATACGCGATGAACTATACATAAAGGCGAGCCTCTCAATTGTGTTTTGTACAAAGCATATTCTTAATGTAAAAATGTGTATATATTCTTAATGTATAATAACATGTGATTGGTTTTAATCTTAAAATTGTGATACATTATAGATTCCTAATAGAAAAACTATTTTTGAATCTTTCATTTTAAATGACAATATTCTTATATTAAGAAGAATGAATTATGGTTTTAATGTTAATTAAGATAAATTTATAGTCATGATTGTAAAATGAAAGTTAACAATATATAATTGTTATTTTAGAGAACACCTGATGGAGGAAACAAGTGGTTTCCAAAAACGTTGTAGAAAAAAAATAAAGAAAGAAATGGTGTTGAATAAATAATGGTTATCTCCTAACCAAAAATGTACTATCAACAATAAAATAAGGACGTTATAAAACTATATGTAATGTAAAATATAATGGTAGTAAATGAACTTTTAATTGAACTAACTGCTTAACTTCCTTAGATCGAGAGGACCCCGTGGTTACGAGGGAAATATGAAAACAGTTGAATTATTCCTATAGAGTGAATTATGGAAGGGAAATATGAAAAGAGAAACCGAGTCACGTTAACATCTTGTTAATTAGTGAATAAGTCAATCTGAATCCATTAAAGTAGGTGAAAAATAATATTATGTATTTGTTCTTGAAATCACGACCACACTATGAATTCTGCGAATGTTTCATGGTTTTTCGTCAACAATTAAAAATTTTCCTTTTAGCTCGCCAACATTTCGGAACTTTATTGTTCTCTCATCAGGGCTGTCGGACACATATTTCAAACGATACTTTTCCAAGTTTGATACTTAACATATAAAGTAATAACAACTACAGTAAGATATTAAACACTCCAATAAAATCACTGATTAATTATAATTAAAATACGCGTGATAATGAATATATATCATAAACCCACCTTGCTGGTGGCTGGGGATCTGGTGGATACCAATGCCTAACAGGCAGGGCCATGAGCTTAATTGCATTAGTTAAGAAACATGTGGTACAAGAACCAGAGTACGACTATAGTAGTCTATTAGCATCCTTACTAGAAAGGAAAAACAGGCATTCATGAACATGGAGCCAGATAGTGGAGGTAGTTTTGTACTGGTGCCCCTGCTGCCATGTGTTTGGATGTTTTGGATGATTGGCATTAGGTTTTTTAATAATCAATCTTAGCAAGGTGGTTTATGATATATATATTCATTATCAATAGAGACCGGAAAAATATGTAGCATTAAACGTCAAAATATGTACATAAATATGCAATGAAAATAGTAAGAATATGTAATAAATATGTAAAATCGGATATAATATGTAATATTAAAATTCTCTACTTAAACAGCCATTTACATAGCACAAAATTAGATTTAGAAGAAATGTTCCAAATAAATTTAAAATTAATACAACATTTTAAAAACATTTTGGAGAGCACAAGTTAATGCACATTTTGCGACATACAACTTCCTCGTCAGTAGTAAAAGCTTCATCTATTGTAATCCATGACCGTAATTTACCAGCCGGACTAGTCGCAATAGAAGCAATAGAAAATATGTAACATACTACTAACTGGCGATATCTACGACCTGCAAACATACACTGCAGCATACAACAACTTCATCGAAGTGGTACTCGTCAGCGATCGCATATTGTTCTCGGAAATTAAGATTACTGATCATAAAACGGACTGTCAATGATACTTTCGACACCTAGATTTCCCCAAAAATGCTGATATTTAAAAAAAACACTTGTTTTCATAAAATAGTATATAAAAGAATTGAAGAAAATTGATAAAACAAGAAAATATATTGTGAAAGCAGCAAAATATGTAAAATATGTAATATAGTACTAAATATGTAAAAATATGTAACAAAAAATTGGATATTGTCTTAGGAGGGCGATGATTCGCCAAGATTACAATTTTGAGAACAGTAAGTAGAAAGACAAAAAATATGTAATTATATAAAATCCGGTCTCTAATTATCAAGTGTATTTTAATTATAATTAATCAGTAATTTTACTCTTGAATGTTTAATATCTCAATGTAGTTGTTATTTACTTTAAATGTTATGTACCCAACCTGGCAAAGTAACGTTGTAAATATATGTCCCACAACCCTTATGAGGGAACAATAAAGTTCCGAAACATTGGCAAACTAAAAGGAAAATTTTTAATTGTTGACGAAAAACCATGAAACATTCCTAGAAATATTGTTTATGTCCCATGGGCGTTAACTGGTTCTAATGATCTTGGATCATTAGAACCTTTTTAACGCCTTGGGTGCATAAATAACTATTTTCACATAAAGATTCATACCTCATGCGCCAAGCTAAGCTAGTGACGAAATATTCTACTACTTTCAAAATGCTCTAACGGTTCTTTCGCGCAGCTGAATCTTGAAAATACTGAACCCCTCTTCCAGGAAATGAAGCGTGTCTTCCCTTACTATACCGTTCCTTAAAAGAGTGAGGCATTCGGATCTTCCTGGAGAGAGAAAGGAAACCGAAGCAGCGTTTTGTCGGTCAGGTAGACGCTCAGAGAGGAGTGTAGAACGTCTGAGGGCGTAGAACTCTTGGGCGCCTCAAATAGACGCCACCTTTTCCTTAATTAACAGGGCCTTCCTGCAGGATTTCTTGAACGCCATACGCAACCTTTCCGCGAGAAGTCTGCTTTTCTTCGGAGAAGCGGCTTGACGAAGGGTGCAGGTATTTAGTGTCTGCCGATGCGATGGTGAAGAGGAACGAAACAGTTTATTTTTGAAAATGCAGTTCAAATGCTATTCCGAGAAATAACTGACGTTGAATCGCTTTTAAATGAAAATACTTATAATTAAATTAATAACATAATTTAACACAAATTATTAATGTAGTCGAACTGAATTTATTTCGTTGCCGACGTCATATCAATCAAGTTTCTTTCCAGTTTCCCTGATCCTTTTACAAAATGCTGAGACGGCCCCTTGTTTCCCTTCTGGACATAAGTATTCACTACCTGTGCACGTTTTCTTGAGTTCTGCAGGGTGTTAGTAGGAAATATGGTTATTGAAATAATCGTTCATGGTTATGGGTATTGAAATAATCGTTCTGGTGACAAGAAGTCTAAGGTCCTTCCTGCAGGATTTCTTGAACGCCATACGCAACCTTTCCGCGAGAATTCTGCTTTTCTTCGGAGAAGCGGCTTGACGAAGGGTGCAGGTATTCAGTGTCTGCCGATGCGATGGTGAACTTGCAAAGGAGGAACGAAACAGTTTATTTTTGAAAATGCAGTTCAAATGCTATTCCGAGAAATACTGACGTTGAATCGCTTTTAGATGAAAATACTTATAATTAAATTAATAACATAATTTAACACAAATTATTAATGTAGTCGAACTGAATTTATTTCGTTGCCGACGTCATATCAATCAAGTTTTCTTTCCAGTTTCCCTGATCCTTTTACAAAATGCTGAGACGGCCCCTTGTTTCCCTTCTGGACATAAGTATTCACTACCTGTGCACGTTTTCTTGAGTTCTGCAGGGTGTTAGTAGGAAATATGATTATTGAAATAATCGTTCTCGATATTCTGGTGACAAGAAGTCTAAGGTCCTTTCTGCAGGATTTCTTGAATGCGATACGCAACCTTTCCGCGAAAATTCTGCTTTTCTTCGGAGAAACGGCTTGACGAAGGGTGCAGGCATTCAGTGTCAGCCGATGCGATGGTGAACGTGCAAAGAGGAACGGAACAGTTTATTTTTGAAAATGAAATTCAAATGCTTTTCCGAGAAATAACTGACGTTGACAACGCTACGAAATGAAAATACATATTTACATTAGCGACATGCGTAAGGTAGCGGCTTTATACACTAAAAGTCACGTGACGGACCTTGAAGTCATACGTCTTACATTAGGCCTAACGTACGATCTTATATCTTCATAATAGTAGTGCACACCTGTAGGAGTCTCTACGGTCTACAAGTGGCAAAATGGCCGCCTAAAAACGGGAAAGCTTACATTTTTCCAATTCTGATAAACTGCTGATTCTCATCTGTGAGGCAGTTACAATTATTTCTTACCAACTCCACAACGCAGGCTAGAAATTAACAGGAAATGTTGGAGAGGTGACAGGAAAGAAATTTACGAAAAATAAGTTGAAATCATATCTTCGGTTTAGGTTATGTCTTATGCTCATAACGAACGCTGTTTTAAGATTCTTCCTACATTCTTAAGAAAAGCTGATTCAAAATTCCAAACTGCATACGCATCGCGGAGGGACACAGAATTTAAAACTCCGTGCACAATATAGATTTGTTACAGTCTTGACTCGTATCGTGATTGAAATGTCTCACCACTACCCTACATTTTTTATATATTATGCAACTTCTATGTTCAACGCTTGAAATGCTTCTTTTGTCATAATGCACAGCGCAATGACTCTATTTGCTAAAACTTTTCTGAACGTAGCTCATTACAACCGTATAAAGTCGTTAGTCACGTGATCAATAGCATTTAAGGATTTCTCCTTATGCCTGGCGCTAAAACTCCCTATCAATTACAAAATTTAGACATTTATTATTTCCGCAGGTAGGTTTATGCAACCTGGTGGCGGAACACAAAAATTTACATATTACAATTAGGAATTAAATACAATTTAACTTAAAATTATTTTATGACAATAATAATCATAAAAAATAATAATAATAAGATAACAATTGTAACAATAAAGGCATTAATAACAATAACACAATTTAAACATTTAACACAAATTATTAATGTAAGCGACTGAATTTATTTCGTAGCCGACATGATATCGAGCACGTTTCTTTCCAGTTTCC
>JAHLJT010005437.1:105552464-105572946 GCA_031308135.1 Acheta domesticus | reverse complement strand
TTTTTGATTTTGGTGTTATTTCACCCGTAAGAAACCAATGTTAATTGTTTCGCTTTGTACAGCCCTGATTTTTAGAATTTGAAGGCGGGGATGATTTTTTTCCAAGAGCCTAAAATTATTCTTAACTTTTGGGAGGGGTTTCAGATTTTTCCTAAGGTTTTTTTGATTTTGATGTTTATTCGCCCATAAGAACCCAATGTTAATTGTTTCGCTTTGTACAGCCCTGAATTTTGGAATTTGAAGGCGGGGTTGATTTTTTTTTCAAGTGCCTAAAATTATTCTTAAATTTTGGGATGGGTTTCAGATTTTACAATTGATTTTGAGATGGATTCTGGGTGGGCGCTGCTGGCTTTAGACTAAAGCTAGCAGCACCCACGATTTTCGGAAATCTAGAGGAGCCTAAAATTCGGGAAATAGAGCATTTAATTAGCCTAAAATTAGCCTAAAATTTTGGATATAGTTTGGTTGAGATTGGTTTCTGGGCGCTGCTAGCTTTAGATGGCTCTGGAGCACTGTGGCAGAGCGAGGAAGCGCGGGAGTGCCGCGGGCGGGAATCCGCGCTGAGCAGCGGGGCGGGTTTTTCTGCTCGTCCGCGCGAGCGACAGAAGCCCCGACCTTGCGCAGGTGCAGGAATTTCACCCCCCTCCCACCCGCTCCCCCCCACTTCACTTCACCACGCCCCGCCACCTCACGGCAGCTTCCGCACAACTGAGCAAATCTACAGCCTACTCTGGTTCGCGCCGGCGAGGAAAACTATTACTTGGGTTTTTCGTTCTTGGCGCACCAAGGTCACGGGCGAAAAATGGAGAGGGAAGGCTTTCTCCAATAGGGAGCTTCCACAAGCCTTCCCTCCCCATTTTTCGTCCGTGACCTTGGTGCGCCAAAAACGAAAACCCAAGTATACAGTTGACTCCGGTTAAGTGAACTTCTGGGCACTAACATGTTTGGTTCACTATTTCCGACGATGTCAAAATTAAATAGAATTTCTTCATAACAAGATACAGCGAAGTACATTAATAGCTTGAACTGAATTTCAATATATCTGTCCTTAAAATGATCGATTATTTTCAGTTTTTTGCTTCGTACATTTTTCATTAGTCATTTCTCTTGATCCTTCTCCAAAATTCGTGCTTTCTCCGCGCTTGATTCTGCATTGTCCTCTGTCTGTAAGTATCATAATGCAATCTTGACACCCTTCAATGCTTCTTGCACTGTTGGAACACCGTCTCACTCTCCGAAGGCTCTTCTACTCGCCCAACAACATACGACATTCAATTAATTTCCAGGACTTATTGCCTACGATTACTACAGCCGAGGTTCAGGTTCGTTATAACCGAATCTTCTTGTGCTTATTTGTAAGTAAGTGAAACGGGACCAGTGGTTTAAGTCTACTATAGCCGAGGGTTCACTATATCCGAGTTCACTATAACCGGTGTCGACTGTATGTCTTTCCTACATACAAGGTATGGCCCAGAAATATATTCTTGTATCGGTATATCTTTGGCCCACTCTTTGCTTATATAGATAATAATAATAATAATAATAATAATAATAATAATAATAATAATAATAATAATGATACTAATAATAATAGTAATAATAAAGGTGATTGCGACAAGAAATTATCTCAAGCACATTATTAAAGACCCCGAAGTGCCTTCCGATATCTGCCGGGCTTGTGGTGAAGGTCAAGAAACGATCCAGCACATCACTACGGGTTGCCGCATGCTTGCCCCAACTGATTATAAACAGAGGCACGATATGGTAGCACGAATCATCCACGCCAAACTTGTAAGGAAATGTGGAATGGCTGGTGAATTTGATACACCCTACTACAAGTACTATCCAAAAAATGTCATCGAGAACAACAAATGTAAGCTATACTGGGACCGAAGCATACTAACCGACAGAACAGTCCATCATAACAGGCCCGGATGTCATTCTTTGGGATACATCTAAAAGAAAAGTATGGCTGATAGACATAGCAGTTGTAGATACCAGCAACCTCGAAACAACACATAAAAATAAAATTCAGAAATACAGAGAACTAGCACAAATTATAAAAGAGCAATGGCATGCATTGGACGTGGAGATTGTACCAATCGTCCTCTCAGCAACAGGTGTGATACCTACCGTCCTGAAGCACTCTCTGAATAAACTGGGGATCGAGACAAACATTACCATCAATCTACAGAAAGCTGTGATCCTGAGCACGTGTTCTTTAGTCAGAAGATTTATGAGTTTCTAAAAAATTTGTCTTAAAGAACTATTTACTTTTAATTTGTAAATTAATTTAAGTGTCCAAATTTATATTTGTAGAATTGTTTACTCCCTGATTAGTTTAATTAAAATTATTGTACTATGGAAGTCATGCTTTGACAGAAATATCTGTATGACTCCTACAATTTGTACCAGGAAGATGTGAAAAATAAACGATAATAATAATAATAATAATAATAATAATAATAATAATAATAATAATTGTTATATTCAGGTGGTAACGCTGTTGCTCTCCAGATGAAATCTGAGATCCGGCGGCGATTTTCAGATCACCTGGCGTGGTTTCTCCCTCCAGATAACCTGCACTAGGGACGGTTGACGCAGCTGGGACTAGCTCAAAGACCCCGACTGCCCTCTTGACGTTTGCTACACACTTAAACAGTGCTTGTGATCATGCAACTTCTAGCGCCACGATCGAGAAAGATGAGAAATGCCGTGTGATATTCCATTGTGGCCATAGGGGCTTCAGAGGCAGAGTTAGAAAAATCGCTCTATAATGCAACTGTAATTGCGTGCGTATTTGTGTGTGTGTGTTTGTGAGAGAGAGAGAGAGAGAGAGAGAGAGAGAGAGAGAGACAGAGAGGGAGTGGGAAAGAGAGAAGAAGGGAAGAGGAAACAATGTGATGGAAAAATCGCGTGCGGTCTGTTTGCCTCTTTATTAAGATAGTTCTCCGGCATTCGCCTAGAACTCATCTAGAAACCACGGAAAACTATCGATCTGAAATAACTGCAGCTAGACCACAGCTCCAGACAGCAACTGAATTCGATCTAACTTTCTAACTATGTTCAAAATTTCGAAAATCCACCACTTTCGGGAGTTGATTCCTTGTACCTTCCGATTGGACTGGCTACAACGTCAACACTAAGTCTTTTTGCTCTCTGCCAACAGCCAGGCTTCATGAAACTGACGTAAAAAGGAAATCAGCATATGTCAATAGTTCACACACAGTGATAGACTTCATTATCATATTTCATATCTTAGGATGATGCATTGCGAGAGTAATGCATAACATTTCTCAACAAATGACCTTCATAGAAATGACATACAAACGACAATTAATGTTTATGCTCTAACAGCATCGACATTCACTCTCATTCCCGAGTTTCGCAATATCACAATAAATAAGAGGAAGTTTGCGCACTTAATAGCTCTTGAGTAACAGGACACACATTCAAACCGAAGTTCGAGTAAAAACAGTCTTCCTGTCGCAACATCACTACACGCAATTTGCACAGGCGAACCATCCATATCTCATCATCAATTTTAGAAGCTACTAAAGTGAAAAGTTTCTTTCTAAATGAATGTTCGACGAGGGTGAAGAAAATTATACATAAACATGAACGAGAAAATAGAATCGATTTTCAGTAATATGACTATCACTAGAGACCGGATTTTTATGTAATTACATATTTTTTTTTCTTTCTACTTAACATTCTCAAAATTATAATCTTTGCGAATCATAGCCCTCCTAACACAATATCGAATTTTTTGTTACATATTTTTACATATTTAGTACTATATTACATATTTTGCTGTTTTCACAACATATTTTCTTGTTTTATCAATTTTCTTCAATTTAATTCCATATATTTTTGTGAAAAGAAGTATTTTTTAATCAGCATTTTCCCTACATTATTGGGTAAATCTAGGTGTCCAAAATATCACTGACCCCGCGTTTTGTGATCTGTAACCTTAATTTCCGACAAAAATTTGCGATTGCCGACGTGTAACACTTCGATGAAGATGCTACAGTGTATGTTTGCTAGACGTCGATCTCACCAGTTTGTGCAATGGCTTCTATTGCGATTAGTCCGTCTGCTAAACTACGGTCCTGGATTATAGTAAATGAAGTGTTTACCACTGACGAGAAAGTTGTATGATGTAAAGTGAGCAGTTTTTCTAAATGTAATTTCTCGCTACGTACTTCAGTAGTTGGGGGTAAAAACCATTTTAAATTACGGTGTGACCCACGGCGTAACTAGAATTTGATATGTAGCCCATACGCCCTTCTAAGCTGGACAGCCCTGCACTAAGGTCTACTGTTGGAAGTCGGCGAACATTCTTTAAATATTTGAATTTTACCACAGTTTAGTAAATTCAATGAAAATCGAATCTTTGCAATTCTTTAAGTACTTTACTCCATTTAAGAAAATATTTAAAGAGCCACTTTTGAAAAACAAAATTTAAAATGTGGGGGCTTCATTTAAAATACCCCCCCAAAGTCAAAATTGACGTTTCAAATTTTAGGTCCCGCGACATCAGCTAGATCGATCAGAGAATACTAATTTTGATTAAAATCCAGCTTTGGTTTTGCAGCTAGCTTCGTTCACAGACGGACGGACGGACAGTCAGGCAGACACTCCGACGGCCGAAGGATTCGGCGAGACAGGTGTTTTACAGTAAACAATTTTCGGTGGATTCTAATTTCCCACAAAACGTGTATTCTTACTATAAGTTTTATAGGAATTTATTTATTACCTTTAGGAGAAAAAAACTCCAAGTTTTTTAGTTTCACGAACCCACATATGAGTTTTTTCTGTCAAAACATTTTCGTTTTTGTCGCTAAATTACACAACTGTCACTATAATATATAAGTGGTTTGCCAGCAAGTAAAAATTATTAGAATTGCTTAACTTTGTTCTGGAAAGGGTGCGTGAGACGTGGTCGTGCCTTGCTTTCAACGGACGCAAACTTTTCCATTTGATACGCAACATGTCCATTTGATAAGTTTGAAAACTTAAGCAACAAATATGATTCATAAAGTACCTTTTGTGAAGGAAAATTATTACGAATATCGCAATCAGTGAGGACGTACACTAGTTAAGTATTCAATTTGAGGTTTTCAACCCATTTCTTGCAAGAACTCAGTCTAAATCAACAAAAAATGAGGTAATATTCATTACTTACATGGGTAATGAAATTCGCGTTAGATTTTAAAATATTTAAACATAAAATTTCTGTCCTGTTCTTACATCTTATAACTGTCATTAATGGTCAATGAGCATCAACACATCAGAAATATAAAAATATTATTATTTAAAAATGAAATATATATTTTTTAATCTCATATCATTTTTATTAATCCGATTTTTAAAATTATAATTTTAACAACTTTATAAAGTGTAAATTTTTGTTTGTCTTCGGATACTTGATACTGGGCGCAACAGACGCCCAAAACACGGTAAAAATGTCTTATTTTTAAATGTTTGGTGTTTTTGTAGTTCTGTTGATGTTTATTGACTTAATAGTTGTTAAAGTAAGTACGAACAGGACGGAACTTTTATGTACAAACATTGTACACGTGATAGAATATGAGACAATTGAATTTAAAACATGTATGTTAATTTAACTTACATATCATTGCATTGCGTGTTGAGAAAGCATGCGTAAATAATTGAAGGGTTTTGCCCTACAGTCCCATGCCATACAAATTCATTCTAAGAAATAACAAAATGTTTAAATCCTCGACACAGAGAAAAGAAGAAATGCCACCACAGTAAAGCATCTGTATCACAAGCATCAAAATATTTGCACAAAATGTAATACGGTAATCCCTGAACATCTGCGAATTCGCTATTCGCGAGTTCCAAACATTCACGATTAGAGGAATGCTACCGGTTTTAACATTCGCGACTTCAACATTCGCGAGTACGATTTCGGTCGAACTTTTTGAAAGCGAGCACATTTTATTTGCTTATCGGCGTTATCTGGGAAACCAACGCGGCAGACACCGGAGCTCAAAGTAGAGCGTTCTGCAAACATATCAAAGTAGGAATGTCAATTCAACTTTGTTCACAGACTTATTTGTTGGTTGATATATTCGTCTTTTTTTGTTTGTTTTTATTTATTTGTTGGTTTTTTTATTTGTTGGATTGTGTGTGTTGTTTTTTTATTTGTTGGATTTTATGTGTTGTTTTTTATTTGTTGGTTTATTTGTTTTTTATTTATTCGTTTATTTATTGGTTGGTTTATTTGTTTATTTATTGTACGTTTATTTATAGTTTATTTATTTAATTATCTATTTATTTACTTATTGATACTGCCACTCCCATCCGAGCTTTCAATATCCTCGCCGCTTCATTTTACGGCCACGAATCGGTACAATCCAATGGGTTTGTGATTTGCAACAGGTTGCGTTTGGTGTCGTTTGAATTGCTACTCTTAGTGGCTGCAGCGACTTCAGCAAAGAATGTACAAAGAAAAATACTACAAGACATGGCGAGAGAAGATGGGAAAATCACATACGAGATCTCCTGCTCTGACTAAAATCCTTCAATGCATCAATGAACCGACTAATCAGGTAATGTATCACGCCCAAAACTAGTGGTGCTACGGAATGACACAGACTTTCCCGTATTAGTTTTCTATTTCCTTTGGTCTCGTCTAGCTATTTCGACATGCCACATTTTCTTGCCAGCTGCCATCTACTTTCCGAAGCTGTCCTGCGACCTACTTACGAACCGCCTGAAGTACTTTCTTTCGACATTTTCTTAATTTTTCGGTTTCCTAATAGTAGAACGGAAATATTATTTTAAGAATATTAAAGAACAGTAAAACCTCGCCCTAAATGGCAATTTTCTTTGAAAAATGTGGAGCCGTTTTAAGAAAATGGCGTTTAAGCGTTAAAGTCAATTCAAATTTGAAGCTCTTTTTCACAGAAATTTTTTTGAATTATCGAGAAACTTCATTATTCAGCCTAATAGTTCCATTTTCAGAGGCCAAGACTATTGGATGCTGTTTAGAATAGACGGCGTCATATAAAGTGGCAGCTGTTTCCCAGCATATGTTGAGTGACTTATTTCTATGACTTATTGAAAACAATAAAGGTGTCTGGATGACAATGAATTTACTTCAATACCAAACACCCAGCCACCCATTCTCCCACAAATGAAAGTTAACTTTTTAGGTTATTTAATAAACTCGTAAAAAAATATGTGAAAGTCGTCATCACTACATTATCCAATCACTCATCATCCCACAAATGAAAGTTCATTTACAGGTTATTTAATAATCTCGTAAATGAATGTGTTTTGATGACCTTAGTGTTGAAAAATCTAAATCCCGATCATGTGTATTTTTGGCCACACCAATACTTTACAAATCGTGACCAAACCGTAAACAACAAAAACATATCAGTATTTCACATGACATGTTGCTTTAACTTTCTCGACTGTGACGTCATGTGCACGCCGACCAAAATGTATTTCACTATGCAGCCGAATGCGCACCCCTTGCCATTACTCAATCACTCATCCTCCCACAAAAGAAAGTTCATTTACAGGGTATTTAATAATATCGTAAATTAATATGTTTCGGTGACCTTAGTGTTGTCTAATTTAAATCCTGATCATGTTTTCAGCATCACCAATAGTTTTCACATCGCAACAAAACCGCAAACAAACACGTATCAGTATTTCACATAACATGTTGCTTTAACTTTCTCGACTGTGACGTCATGCGCACGCCGACCAAAATGTTTTAATGTTTATCGGCGGCGATGGTATAGTGGTTAGCGGACTGCTGTTCCCAAGTTCGCGGGTTCAAACCCGATCGAAGCCGTGGATTTTTAGGGGCGAAAAAACCCTTCGTACGCCCTCCCTTCGGAGGGGAAGTAAAGCCGGCTGTCCATGTTTGTAGATTTACTTACATATAAAAGATCCTCAAGCCTAAATGACGCCTCTGAGCTAAATTCAAATCGCCTGTTTCGTGGCCTCAGTAATACCTTCTTCTTTCCGCTAGTTAGTCAAAGGAGTGTAGCAAAATTTGCGTGGTCAAACAGACGAGCAGGACTCATGGCCTGAGTCTCGCCCCGTAAAATAAGGCATCAATTCAATTCAATTCAATTCAATTCAATTCAATGCAGCCGACTGAGCACCCCTTGCCATTAGCCAATCACCCACCCTCCCACAAACGACAGTTCATTTCACGAGTCGTCTAACAACGTCGTAAACGAATATGCGCAGGTGACGTTTTATCGTCTCCAAGACTCCATCGGCGCCCGCAGCCTCACGAACGCAGTGCACTCTGCCGGGCTGCCGGTGCAGCTCGTGCCGCCCAACAGCCAGTCGCGTGGGGCCGTCCACGTGGTCCCACTGCTTTCGTTGCCCATTAAAACGTACGACCTCGTCGAGTACGTCCGGGCGTTTCGCTCCACCAACCCGCTCGGCGTTTTCGTCGTAGTCTACGCGTTCTCGACGCACTTGCGAGAACTCAAATCCAGGCTCCCGGAAATCGCTCGCATGCTGCGCGTGGAAATGGGCACGACACGAGTCCTGCACCTGGTCCCGCGGAAGAACGCCGTTGTGGTGCAGGTGCGTTTTTTTTCCGAAGACAGTAACGCAATTGTTCGAATCCTCCACGCTCCCGAGTTTCTGCATCGAGCAGGGCCACCGGCCCACGACGGCGCCGGGAGGACGGGCTGCCGACACAGACGTAGGGAGGCTGCGGAGAACCGTTTTCGGATACAAACCCACTGATGGAGGCGCGTGGTTGACGGAAGGACAACTTCGGCGAATGGAAAATCACTGGATCTCGGTGGATTTGAGGTCGAGATGGAGAAAATCCTCACTGGGCTGGGATTGTTCCGGGTGAACTACACAGGATCTCCGTTGTCGCGGTTCAAGAACATCATTCACTTAGCGTTGCCAGCTGTGTCCCTCGCGGAGAACTGGAGGCCCGAAATTTTGCATTACGTGGACTACACTGTGGCAGTTGCACAGGTACGAATAAATCATAGCACGTGTGTAAACAATATTGTCAGATT
Organism: Acheta domesticus; assembly: GCA_031308135.1. Lineage (NCBI taxonomy): Eukaryota > Metazoa > Arthropoda > Insecta > Orthoptera > Gryllidae > Acheta > Acheta domesticus. The sequence goes on along the minus strand of JAHLJT010005437.1, from coordinate 105,563,902 downwards.
TCAATGTCACTTAGTGACCAAAGCCACTTAGTGACCAACGCCACTTAGTGACCAATGTCACTTAGTGACCATTGCCACTTAGTGACCAATGCCACTTAGTGACCAACGCCACTTAGTGACCAATGCCACTTACTGACCAATGCCACTTACTGACCAATGCCACTTAATCCTCAAGGTCGCTAAATCATTGTCACTTAATCATCAAGGCCACTTAATGACCATTTTAACTTGTTCGTGCAACATCACATTTTCAAAAGCTAAATAAAATCTGCATTTTCACAAGCACATCTACGCACAGATTCTGTATGGCGAAGACGTTTATCGTGTCACCTGTCAGCAGATCACGAAAGTGTATTTTCTGAAAAACAGATTTAATAATTGTTTCAAAGGCATATAGAATCTAATAATAATCTAAAGATTTAACGATGACACGTTTTGACTATAGCATCTAGTGTTTTCAATATTTTTGAAATCTTTCAAATAAAAAATTTCATTTTGTATCACTCAACCGTAATGTTTTCTTTTTATACATATTCTTATTAAAAAATATATCGTTGGATAACGAGTTGAGACAAACGATTGCGACTATGAAAGGTCTTGTATAAGGATGGTCTGAATCAAAGCTAAAGATCCCCATTTATTTCGCAGTGGCCCTGAGTTAGTTTACCGGCCGGGGTGGTTCAGGTCAACAACTGTTGCCATTGCAGCGTCGTTCACCTGGAGGTCCTAGGGTTCGAGTCCTGACTGTGACGGGTGTTTGAATCTATCTAGCACATTGACTGCCATGAGGATCACGGGTGGGCCTCACGCTGGTGTTTATTTCAAGGTCTGTGTCTTCCCAGGGGGTTTCAAACTGATTTACTTTCAACTTTCTCTAATTGAGCGAAGCACAATCTATTATAGAATGCTCTTAGCGTTCTAAATTACCGCTTGTAGCAGCGTTATTGTATTGTATAGGATTTGTTCCATGTATTTTTTTGTAGTATTTCTTCAATACAGTTCCTTTTCTTGCTAAAAGCACTTAATAGTTATGTATTTGTTTTTCCTTTGAAACATCCTTAATATCATTGAATTTGAATAAGTACATACTGTTTCTAAAAGCATGGCCCACTGGTGACCTTCATGTAAATATGTACGTGCGGGGCCGCGAGGATCACCGGTGTCCCTCCTGTGTGAATCACATATGTGACATTTAATTTAGTTTTTAAAACTATTTTTTAAGAACATCTGAAAATGATTTCACCAACAAAGTAAAAAAACCGTAAGGCCCCCGGTGACCATATTCGTCTTTAGCATATGGCCTCTAGATGTTATCCTTCATTGCGCCTTTGGCAGTGAAAGGGCTAGAAAACTAGGCCGAATTCAGACGCAGTCTGGGTAGCAATTCTAGCGGCCGGCTCCTCTACCCTATATTTTCAGTGGACCAACATCAGGTGGTTGGCTCCCCCTTCTCTTTATATTATCTCTCTCTTATACATATTTACATAGAATAATCAAACCCTGACAATTTAGTTTTCACAATACCTCTACCACTCTGATTCATTCACTAGAATATTCAACTGTGATTAATTATATAAATAATTATCAAAATATATCAATTTGTTGTAGAGTAATGTTTGAAGTAAAAACCTGCACATTTGCCAATTATTTATAAACAAATAGAGAAAATCTTTTTTCTTCAATTATTTGATTTCTAAAAGCATAAAGTAATGAAATGTACAAAAAAAACAAATGAGATGCGAAATTCTAGATTTTTTCTCAGGCGGACAGCTACGTCACTTTTCATTTCTTGTCCTTGCTCTGTTGCAGTCACACTACTATCTGGTGGTGCGCGCACCTCAAGAAACTCCGTTCGGGCTGCTGCTGCTGCTCCAATGCTTCGAACAGACTTTCTGGTGCGTCCTTGGTGCCACACTGGTGCTCCTGGTGGCAGTCTGGATGTTGGTGCACGTTCGCGCTTTCCACATCTCAGGCATCGCGAAAGCGATTTTCGACGTTCTCGAAATAGTCCTAACAACACGGGGTCCCCCAGGGGTCAGATCTCGGTCGTCACAGTGGATTCTCGCAACGTTTGCAGGTATCTTTTGCCTCTCTTGCGGTAACGTGTTCAGGGCAATGCTTCTAGCATACCTCGCGGTCCCTAAGTACACAAACGAAATCCGCGTAGGAAAAGACGTTACAGCTGCCATAGACCGACTATACACTACAGCCCCCATTTATGAAGACATTCTCGAAAACTGTCATCTTGGAAAAGAACCGCCGAACATTACAATTATTGATAGCCCTGAAGAACGGGACGACTGTCTGCGGGATATAATTGAGACAGGAAAGGCAGCGGCAATCATGAACGATGAGACATACACCTTTCTTTCACGTTCCGAAAAGCACATTGTTGCGGGTCGGAAACAACTTCGCAAAGTCAAGGCGCCTCTAGGCTTTCCGAATTATTTGGCGTATCCCGTTCTCAGAAACCACGCGGCCCTTCACGCCTTCAACAACCTCATCCTGCGCACTCTACAGTCAGGACTGAACAAACACTGGCACCGTCTGCGGCTGCACGGTTTCGAGGTGCATCAACGCACGAATGTTTTGAGAGACGGCGAACCAGCCACGGGAAAGGCACAGGAGTTGCGAATGATGCAACTCATTTTTTCAATAATTTTGTTTGCCGCTGGTATGGGATTGGCCACAATAGTGTTTCTCCTCGAAACTATTAAAGTGATCAATTTCTTATCCCTTCTTAAGACCTTAAAGGTCTTTTTCGCTCCACCTGCGCAATATCCGGTCCGCGCTGACGGTTGGAAGTATAAACTCTAAAAAGCAAACAGGATGACTCCATGACTTTTCTTTTTCGTTTGAAGTTGTCGTGTCCGTATTTGTATTAGACAATTAGAATCACATCATATTACATTTCGTTTCGATCCATACTCGAGATCTTTTTCAAGGATTCATGTGTGTGTGAGAACTCGTGTTCAGTTCACAAATTGTTTTAAATTTAAATATCACCGTACGAGAAGAGTCAACGTGTTCGTAAAATGTTGATCACCAGGGACTGAATCTATTAGGTGAATGAAACTTGTCAGTTGTGGAATGTTGCGAATTCTGCGTTGGAGGTTACGAAACAACCATTGCTTGTATTGTCATTCGCATGAGGAATTATAGTAAACTTGAGGTAATAAAGTATTATTTAACGGCAATGCATATGCGTATTATATTATTTCATCACTACACGAGTGATAAAAGTTTTGAAGGCCCTTTCACCCAGTACAATTTTCGTGCAGATTGAAAGTACAGAAAGCATACAGACCAAAGTTTACGACATCGGCGTGAAAATTTTAGCATATTCAATTTTTTTCCATACAGAAAACGTACAGTGTGACTGTAGTGCTTCTAATGGCAGACTTCTTCACTAACGACTTTCTTTGCGACAGAAATCGACCATCCTTTCCAACTTTGTGGTTAGGTTGCGTGCGATGCTTGAGATTTCGCATTAACGTGGCAGATTGATGAGAATTCTCGGCTCTCATGGAGAGTGTATTTCGCTGCCTCTTGAAGTAACTGGATCTCACTTCTGCAGCCAAGGTTTCCTCCATTCGGAGAGTCTTTTAATCCTTCGTATCCACAACATGCTTGTAGCGACAACAACGACGACACTTTTATTTTTTCTCATGTTTCACTAATACTCCAAACGTATTATTAAAGTATATCAAATACTTCATTAATACTTTCAAATGTCGCGACTGAAAGTACTCGGACGGCCCAGAACGACAATTAATTAGTGTGCAGGCAGAGACTCTGGCGGCGTATTGTGGCAACTCGTGCAGAAAATGTGCAGATCGTGTAAAAATTACTTTTGGATTCCATAGTTTTAGTTTGGAACCTTGAAGTTTATGTACAGTTTCCGAATGAGAATCTGCATGAAAGTTCTCAAAAATAAGAAAATAGAAAATATTTTTCAAAAAACTGCGTCAGAATTTTTCTTTAAACGATTTGTGCGGTTAGCACGCCCTCCTACAGATATGACACAGGCACAATTTTAATTGAAAATTCTGAGTTTTCCAACATGACTTAGATATTTTTTCAAATATCTTACATGTGGGTTTGTTTACATTATACGTATATTTTATATTTACATACATTTGTGAACACAAATGCTTTAACTTACCTCCTAATTTTCTCAAAAACACGAAAGATTTCTGTACAAACTGCGCTCTCAGAGATATCCACAGTTTTCGCAAGACAGGGCAAATGTCTACAGTCCATCTTGTCCTTGTCTTACGATTACCTGAGTTGTATTTCACCCTTTGCATGTGCAAGTTCGAACATCACTTCAGTTAAACATTTTACACGTAAATTACATGTGCAGCACATACATAAAATAATACAAATACAGTAAACCCCATTAGCACGAACTCGCTTAAAAGGATTTTCGCCGTAACACCCACAAAACTTCGGTCCCTGTAAGGGATTACGGTAATACGGACATTAACAATACTCGGATAACACGAATTTTTATAACACGAATTCCGATTATTTCGGTCCCTTGGAATTCGTGTTCATGAGGCTTCATTGTAATACTCACTTTTATTTTACAATTAGAGATTACACACATTTTTCAGTGAAATGGGTCTTTATTTTAATAAAAATATCAATTTCATTGTAAGCATTTGTATATTTTTCTTCCCAAAAGGATACTAAATATTCCTTCTTTTTAAACCTAAAAGGTCTGTAAATATCGTTGTAATCGACTCCTGTTTACAGGGCGAAAACGCAAAATGCTTTTTAGTATCAGTTCTTGCTTCAAAGTTATTGAATGTTGCATTTACCATTTTGTGAGCTGTAGCCTTCCCTCGTCTTAAGCGGTATAATATTTCCAAGTCATATGCATATCTCTTCGTACCTATTAAGTGCAAGATCTTGGGGCGTATTTTGTGCGACCCTTCAATACGTAGTTTGTGGAACTCTACTAGTATATGAATGGTGATGAAGGAGGGTAACGAATGGCGATAAGTATTACACACGTACACGATTAGTTGTAAGAGAAACTTTCGAAATGTTTCATGTTATTATACCTGGTATTTCAGTAGTTTTCATCAGCTGTTGGGAGATTCTTCTTTATGCCAAGCTATACATATATATCTTTTAGAACTACCTGAATAACAACTCTTTCACAGGATACCGCAAAATAAATGTTACAAACATATGTGACATGCAAGAAGATTGAAGAGTATACATATTTGCGAATGAACAAGTGGTGGTAAACTTTGCATGGCGAAGATGATCTCGTGACGTTTGCTCCCGACTTCAGATTAGGTGTCTCAGGGCATCATTCATTGTGTCACTACAGTGCCTACGACCAGGAGGGTCTATCGACGGTGTAGGCTTTTTCACTGTAGATTCATTCACTACAAATTCAGCCGCTATCTGAAGGAGAATTCTATCGGCCGGCTACTCTGATCAGTAGTTTTTCGGGGTTTCTCCGGTCGGCATCAGACGAATGCCGGAGCAGTATCCTGACAAACGGGCCACGGACCGCGCGCGATCTTTCCTTCCTCTTGTTTGCCCTATCCTCTCCTCTTACACACACATTTACATTAACAATGCACTACACCACCACACATGCTGAGAGACCGGTCGGGAGCTTAGAGCTTGTCCCGGGTGGGTTGATTTATTAATTGATTCGTGTTTCCGGACGTGTCAACTACTTAGATCATTAGTCCCGTAAGTGTAGTGCGTGCTTTTTCTCTCGGCACCGACCTGGCGCCGACCTACCGTCGGCTAGCGGGGTTTCCCTCAACCAGGTAACTCCCACCAGCAGGGCACCGCCCCAGCCGGGACAAGCTGTAAGCTCCCGACCAGTCTCCCTACATGTGTGGTAGTGTGGTGCATGCTAGTGTGTAAGGGGAGAGGATAGGATAGGGAAGAGGAAGGAAAGATCGCGCGCGGTACATGGCCCGTTTGTTAGGGTACTGCTCCGGCATTCGCCTGGTGTTGATCGGAGAAACCACGGAAAACTACCGATCAGAGCAGCCGCTAGAATTCTCCTCCAGACAGCGACTGAATTCCCGGCTGGAGCAGTGGCACGCCGATGGGAGATAACCTGGTGGAGGGAAACCGCAAGTCGACGAGGTTGGCGCCGGATCTCGCCATCCAGCTGGGGAAGATCACCACCTCCTCCCGCGATTAAAAACACACGCACTACACTTACGGGAACAGCGACGGCCTCTGACGCTCCAGGAATCACTAATCAATCCTATGAGTAGCCCAAATTTCTTAAGCCGACATCTATTGTAATGAGACTTAAAAGTAAAGCATAAGCGTAAGTCATTATCGAAGTAATACGATGGTCATTTCTGAAGGCATGACAACTATTTTATATATTCCAAATAGCCGCATACGCGGTTATTGCGCTATGTACACCGAAATGGATGTCACTCAAGTTGAACAGCGAGCATTTGTGAAAGTTGCATTTCTGCGTGGCAGAAATGGAAGTTTAATGCAATAAGCCACATTGCAACGTCTGTCTAGAACATTGTGCAACGGGAGGGGGGGGGAAGATCTTGGAAAACCTTCCGTACTCCCCTGATCCCAGTCTGCGCGACTCATTCCAACTAGTGGTGCTACAGAATGGCACAGACTTTCCCATATTAGTTTTCTATTTCCTTGGGTCTTCGCTAGCTGTTCGGAATTGCCACATACTCTTTCTTGCCAGCTACCATCTATCACCGCCAAAAGTACATTTTTTGTCATTTTCTTAATTTTTCGGTTTCCTATTGGTAGAACGAAAATATTAATTTTAGAATATTAAATAACATAGAAACCTAGCCGTAAATGACAATTTTCTTTTAAAAATTATGTGCCGTTTAAGAGAAAATGGCATTTTAGCACTACTAAAAATGCAAAATTTGAAGCTCATTTTCACAGAAAATTTTTGAGTTTTCAAAATACTTTATTTGAAGTTATTTGAAGCACTTACACTCACAAATATAATAATGTTTACAAATTGCTGGTAATGGGCATATAAAAAAATGTGAGAGATCTTTCAAAAAAATTACAATGATGTAATTTTTGAAAAAAACAAAAAAATAACTCAAAATAAAATTTACGCTATACTAAAGAGTGTAATTAGCACTATCCGTTACAAAATTTTCAAGAAAAAATTTGCAGCCATATACGAGAAAATGGCGTTTGAGCATTTCTGAAAATGCCAAAATTTGAGCTACTTCTCACAGAAAACGGTAGTGTTTTCGAGAAACTTTACTTGACATTATTTAAAGCATATATACTCGTAAATATAATAATGTGAAAAAATCGCCGATAATGTAAATATTAACAACGTGAGAGACAAGTAAAAAAAATTTACATTTTTGTAATTTTTGAAAAAACCAACCGATAGACCAAAATGGCTTTTATGCCATTGATAGAGTACATTTACCACTATCCCTACCAAAAGTTTAAAGAAAAAATTTGGAGCCGTTTTTGAGAAAATCTTGTTTTGATAATTTTTTAAAATTGCACATATTGCACGCAATATTGCACGAAAACTACCAAAATTGTGAAAAACATTTACGTGACCTTTATGAAAGAACTCAATATGCAGAACAAATTTTATTTGAAGAAAAATCTCTATCTTCAATTTTGTAGTAGGAGAAAGACGCCGAAAAAAATTCAAACTTTCACAATTTTCGAAATTCAGAGCTGTACGTGAAAATCGTAACTACGCCATGTGTAAAAAGTGTATTTTCCTCTATTCATACAAGAAATTTAAAGAAAAAATTTGAAGCCGTTTTTGAGAAAATTTTGAAAATCCCCGGGGGGCTTCATATAAAGTACCCCCAAATTTTGAAGAAATCTTTTTCAAAATCTCAAGCTTTGACTAGAACCAGATCGACCGGGGAATATCAATTTTGGAAGAAATCGTACGTATGGTTTAGGCGCTAGCAGTGTTCACAGACGGACAGACGGACGGAGAGACGGACATTTTCCTTTCAATTGGGTTTTCGGTATCAAGGACCTAGAAAACAGGGTTTCTGGCTACACCACGTGTTAGGGGATTTTTTTTCTTAATTTAGCAACTGGTTTTATCCACTTATTCGTTTTCACGGCCCAGCAATTAATTTTTTTCCGTCGAAAATTGGCCGTTTTTTCGCGCAGCATTACATAACTTTCCCTATCCTACGTATATCACTCCGTGTATACGTACGTATACGGGAAAGTAAAAATGAAGACGCCACTGAGTGGAAGTGGCTTGCAGAAACAGGGAGGACATCCTAACAGAACGTTCGTTGGGTTCCGCGGCCGGAGTCATTGTATTGTTGGCTGTCCGAGATGAGCCGCGTGAGAATCGATGGATCTGACGCTTCGGCCATCTTGCTGGAGCAGTTTAGCTCTGAAGAAGGCCACAGCAAGATGGCCGATACGTCAGATCCATCGACTCAGACGCGGCTCATCCCGGACAGCCAACAATACAATCCTAACAGCACATCGTCGAAAGGTGGCAAACATATTCTCATCACACACAGCTGTTGACATTTAGCGCTTTCCTCGCCGTTTGCAAAGACGTGTGGACATCTTGGGGGATTATTTTGAAGGTTGGTAGCTCGTAAGGGTAAGAATATTACGCGTACTGTTTTGTTTTGTGCATATGTAATAGGAATAAAATAATGATCTCTATTTAACCATATGTCAATGTTCCTTACCCATAGCGCCTGATACACGTATCCGCATTTAGTACCAACATTGCAAAGAATATTCCAGCTACTTTCAATCATATATCCTGATTTTTGTTTCCAGTAGCTTTTTGACTGATACAAAATACTTTCCACTTTTTAAGTGACCGTCGTATGTATGGAGAAATATTCCCTCTTGTAAAGGTATTAAAAAGTCTCGCAATTTCCTAACTGCCCTCATTTCAAAGAGGTATAAGAAATATGGCTATAACCAACCACTTCCCAACGATACTCAAACTTTTTCATTTGACGTAACTTTTCCATTTGCTTCGTATGCGAAAATGTCATTAATTAAAAACCTTTTACAAAGGAAATACTGGCAAGAGTGAACGCAATCAGTGGCCGAAACATGAGATAAAGTTGTTCGGCACGCAACTGATCGTTTCTTTCAAGTTCTTAGCGTCATAAATTATCAAAATGAGGTATGTTTTACAATTACAATATAAGTATAAGGAAGTTTTCAGCCAACCCCTACTTTTATATTGCTTATTTATTACATTATTATTATTATTATTATTATTATTATTCCTCTAATTCAAGACTAGAGACATTCATTTTTAGACTGTTTTTGTGGAAATGATAACGACGTGCTGGGCTTTGTTGAGAAGGGAACAGGAAACTCATGGTCACAGTACAAAGGAAAAATTTCATCTCCTAAACTCATCTTAGAACGCGGTATACATCGATCGCTATGTCGACGTCCAATAAACATCTATGTACTGTAAATAACTTCATTTTAACATATCTTTCAGTTGTTTTCAATGTTTGGCGCATTTTGGAACATTGTTGGACTCATTTCATTCGTGGAATAGTCCTATTAAATATCACTCGAGCTTCGCAAATTTTTAGATAAATCCCCTCCTCGCTTCACGAGTCGGGGATTTATCGACAATCTGAAAAGCACTCGTGGTATTATCTATGATAAACTTTGATGATCCAATAGCTTTACGATATGCCAACAGGTGGTGCCTGTGGGTGGAATTGCTAGTCCTGGTGTTGGCTGCAAGGAGCGAGGCAAAGAATGGGCGCAGGAAGATAATACATTTCGTCATTAGACACAGTGACGGACCCCGACACTACATCTCTGCTCTCACACAAGTTCTCTCGTGCCTAAATGAGCCAAAAAACCAGGTACAGGTACTGCATGGTCTTTCCTGAATTGACTTCCTCCTCACTCGTCACATTCTTTAATGTAAACTAGCTGGTACCTGGCGCGTTGCTGCCGCACAAGAAATAATTGTGGAAATATTCTTCTCCCTCTCTTTGCCCTCTGTCTCTCTCTTTCCCTCTCTTTTCCCATCTCTTTCCCTTTTTCTTATTGCCCTCTTTCTCTATTTCTACATCTCTCTCTCCATTTCTACATCTCTCTCTCCATTTCTACATCTCTCTCTCTCCATTTCTACATCTCTCTCTCCATTTCTACACCTCTCTCTCCATTTCTACATCTCTCTCTCCATTTCTACATCTCTCTCCATTTCTACATCTCTCTCCATTTCTTACAGCTCTCTCCATTTCTACATCTCTCTCCATTTCTACATCTCTCTCCATTTCTACATCTCTCTCCATTTCTACAGCTCTCTTCATTTCTACAGCTCTCTCTCCATTTCTACACCTCTCTCTCCATTTCTACACCTCTCTCTCCATTTCTACATCTCTCTCTCCTTTTCTACATCTCTCTCTCCATTTCTACATCTCTCTCTCCATTTCTACATCTCTCTCTCCATTTCTACATCTCTCTCTCCATTTCTACATCTCTCTCTCCATTTTCTACATCTCTCTCTCCATTTCTACATCTCTCTCTCCTTTTCTACATCTCTCTCTCCATTTCTACATCTCTCTCCATTTCTACATCTCTCTCCATTTCTTACAGCTCTCTCCATTTCTACATCTCTCTTCATTTCTACATCTCTCTCCATTTCTTACAGCTCTCTCCATTTCTACAACTCTCTCCATTTCTACATCTCTCTCTATTTCTACATCTCTCCGTATTTTTTACATCTCCCTATCTCTACATCTTTATTTTTATCAACTTCGCCGCCTGCTTATCCTGTCCACCGCGACCACATCACATGGCAACGCCCAGCAACAAAGAAGCTCAGGTGAACTGGAATTTTATTTAACTTTGCATTTAAGTGAAGGACCATGTTGTGATGAAGTGCCATCAAGGGGAGTTACAATAATTGTCAGAAGCCTATGTTTTCCCCTCAAATGCAAGCAATAAGTTGTGAAATGCTTACCGCAATCGGATGAAGGGTACGGCAGCGTATTAAGCTCGATAAAAGATACAAACATTGACTTTTATATATTAGATAAGGCGTTAAATGTTTTATTTTCTCACGCGTGTTACCAACAGCCCTTTGGAAAGATTACAAATCAAAGCATCAAAATCTAATGAAAAAATACATGAAAGGTCAGATACGCTGGCCTTAAAAAAGCCAGGTGCTAGTGAAATCTTGGAGTTAAACACTATGCATTCACACGAGGCTTAAGCACATTAATCTTGCAAATGTGTGTTCACGAGGACCATGCACATTAATCTTGCAAATGCGTCTTCAGGAGACCATGCACATTAATCTTGCAAATGTGTGTTCAGGAGACCATGCACATTAATCTTGCAAATGCGTCTTCAGGAGACCATGCACATTAATCTTGCAAATGTGTGTTCAGGAGACCATGCACCTTAATCTTGCAAATGTGTGTTCAGGAGAC
>JAHLJT010005437.1:105514925-105542630 GCA_031308135.1 Acheta domesticus | reverse complement strand
ACGTGTCAGGTCGCTCAGTTGCCACTGCCGACACGGGGAACATTTGAGCATCGCACAGCGACTTCCCTGCCGCCGCGCCGCCCGCGTTTCTGCCTGTGCTACGCGCGCAATGTGTACTGTGTTGTGATGAGTTGCGTTGAGGTTAGGCTTTTGTCGTATTTTTACACTTTCACACGTATTTTTTGAAGTGTTTGTTTTCGTGTCCCGGTAACACGTGCTCAGAGGTTTGCGACCTGGCAACCTCGCTCCCCTCCACTCACAAATGTCAATCACCTTCTTAATTTAATCGGACCTTAGATGGCGAGCTCCGGCGCCGACCTGAACGACATCTTGCGTTTCCCTTATCCTGGAGTTTCCCATCAGCGGGGTACCGCCCCAAGCTCTGGTAGTGTTTATTTATTTGTCAAAAAACAGTAAAAAACTGTATATGACGTGTGGGGAAAGAAATTTATCTGCGTACATTTTCTTGAGAGCCAGAATTTAAAAAAAAAATTAAATCAGAATGACGGGTTTTCATTGTTCTCTCCTGACAACACTGGCCACTTCGGTCGAAGATTACGAGTGCGTATATGGCGTGAATGATGCTTAGAAATTACACAGTTGTTGCGTCATGTGCCAAATTCACAAGTGTAGTGCATGCTAGTGTAAGTGTGTGTAAGTAAGGGGTGAGGATAGGACAAGGAAGTGGAAGGAGAGATCGCACGCAGTGCGTAGCCCGTTTGTTAAGGTACTGCTCCGACGTTCGCCTGGTGTTGATCGGAGAAACCACGGAAAACTGCTCTTTTTCTGTATTCAAATTCGACTAGAATATGGCTTAGGATAGAGATCACAGAATTATGAAAAACGTGCACAAATTTCACTTCCCCCATAGCTCGTCACACGTCACATATTTTTTGACGTAAATAAATAAATAAACTATTGATCAGAGCAGCCGGCCGCTAGAATTTTCATTTAATTATCAAGAATCATTTAATTATTAATTTTTTACACCGTTACTTTTAAATTGTGATTTTGTAATATGTCCTGTGGTTTGCTCCCTATTTTAGACAGAATAAATGCCTTTTTTTGCATGCCTATTTTAGTAAAAATAAATGCCATTCTGCCTGCCTATTTTAGGTAAAATAAATGCCTGAATTTCCGAACTAGATATCAATTGATGCCCTGAGCAAAGGGTATATCTCCCTTACGGCCCTGAGCCCTTCGGTGGATTCGATTAATAATTGTTAGTGATTCCGGGCGCGTCAACTGCTAAGGCATTAGTCCCGTAAAGTGTAGTGCATGATATCTTCCTCGGGATGTGGCGATGATCATCAACTGCTGGATGGCGAGATCCGGCGATCACCTACCGTCGGCGAGCGGGGTTTTCCCTAACCAGGTTCCCCACCAGTGGGGCACCGCCCTAGCCGGGACCAGCTCTATAATCCCGAACAGTCTCCCGGTATGTCTGGTTGTGTAGTTCATGTTAGTGTTAGTGTGTGTGTGTGTGTGTAATGCTAACGCGGTTCCGGGGCAGTAATCACGTCGATTAGAAAGGGTTAGTGAGTTTAGCGAGTAGGAGTCTCACACTACTTCGGGAGAGCGGTGCCTCCCAAGTGTCCATGATGGATTCTCACAGTTTCCCTCGTAAAAAAAAAAAAAAAAAAAGTGTGTGTGTGTGTGTGTAAGGGGTGAGGATAGGACAAGGAAGAGGAAGGAAAGATCGCTCGCTATCCGTGGCCCGTTTGTTAGGGTGCTGCTCTGGCATTCGCCTGTTGTTGTTCGGAGAAATCACGGAAAACTACCGATCAGAGCAGCCGGCCGCAAGGAATTCTCCTCCAGGACCTCCCGATCAGGGGCATTACAGTGACATCAGTTGATGCACTGAGCCATCTCTAACAGCATAAGAAGTCGAATGGAGGGTATACAACAAGAGTACCAAGCCAAATGTTTAGTTATGTTTCATGCTAATCTAAGCGAAAACATCCTTTAGCATGTTGTTTGGGCCCCAATGTAAGCAAAGAGTGATATGAATTAACGGAAGATAATCGCCTGATAAATTTGCGCATAGCTATTGTTTGGAAAAGCGAAGTTGCTTAGCTAATATTCCAAGCGATACAGAGAACAGTTTCTTCATTGAGAAGAACGTTGGCCTGAATTTCAAAATCTCACACTTTGCACTAGTCACGAGACTTGCCAACTCACAGATTGTCATAGGCCTTGAGCAATCCATTCACCAATTAAACTGGGACAGGATATAGGCATATTTGTTTCCCGCAGTGATAAAATATGGCCACTTGATAAGTGTCTAAGACAGCCACTTTTCAATCACATAATGGTGTTTTATTTTATAAATGGCTGAAACAGACCATTATGTGCAAGTTAATTATTAACGAGCTCGTTAGAGCAAGTGTATAATGATGACAAACACATAACGGTCTATTTAATCCACGAGTAATATTCGAGTACAATATTTTATCTTATCTGATCGCCTTTGCAACATTTTGAGCTTATTCTCTTCTACAAGTAGGTGTAATGATTAATGTATTGTACTGATTTCAATGGTACATTGAGGCGATTTCGAGTGTATGTTTGAGTTCACAATCGCTGTCTGTATTATATTTTGAGAGTATTAAAAGTGTTGTTGCGAAAGCTGTGACAGATTTACTATCAAGTAAATCTAAAGATATTTTTCGTAAAGAAAACGAAATGTTCAACGAGTGGAGGAGAGAGCCTTTCATGTTTAGTGCATCCTTTTTGTAGTTCCGTGTTCTCTTTCGTAACATATTTCCGTGGCCGTTCTTTAGTTCACTACTAGAAGATGCTACCACATAGGAAAGATATTACAGTTTTTCAAAACTGTTCGTACTTCATATACAAAAAGATTGTTTCTTGCCTCGAACATTCTGTCACGGCAAAAAAATTAAAACTTATATACATCTTGCAAAAACACCAATTTCACAAGCGTATTAGGTAATAACTATTTTAATTATTTTTATAACTATTTTAATAATTTCGAACTAAGGGACATTCATATTATTCAGAACAGAAATATAAAATTAATAATAAATTATAAATCAGAAGCGAAATCGCCTGATTATAAATGTACTGTTGTGCATCAACCCTTCGTTTTCCCAGAAAGCATTTTAGTTAGTGCATCCACTTTGTAGCTCCGTGGTCCCTTTCGTAACATATTTCCGTTGCTCTTCTTTCGTTCACAGCTAAAAGATGCTACCACACAGGAAAGATATTACAGTTTCTCCTCTCTTAGAAAACCGTTTCATATTTCGTATGCAAAATGATTGATTCTTGCCTTGAACAATTTGTGTCGGCAAAAAATAACAACTTATATAAATCTTTCTCCTCTCGCAAAATGATTGTTTCCTGCCTCGAACAATTTGTCACGGGAAAAAAAATTAAAACTTAAATATATCTTGCAAAAACACCAATTTCACAAGCGTATTAGGTAAATAACTATTTTAACTATTTATAACTATTTAATAATTTCGAAACTAAGGTACATTCATATTATTCAGAACAGAAATATAAAATTAATAATAAATTATAAATCAGAACCGAAATCGCCTGATTATAAATGTACTGCAATGCATCAACCCTTCGTTTTCCCAGAAAGCATTTTAGTGTTAGTGCATCCACTTTGTAGTTCCGTGGTCTCTTTCGTAACATATTCCGTTGCTCTTCTTTCGTTCACAGCTAAAAGATGCTACCACACAGAAAAGATATTACAGTTTTTCCTCTCGGACGCTCCACTCCAGTCAGTGAATACGGTTTCCTTTCTCCCTATTAGAAACCGAGTGTCACTTGTCAAGGCCGACTTTCTCGCGAAACACGGCCTGCACCGCCCCCTGCGAACATCCCCGTTCTTCTTTTGTCCTCGGGTACAGGCGGCCTTGGCGAGGCTTCCTTCGTTTGCGACGTAACGGAACCTAGACCTCCCGCTCACCCGAAAGTTGCGTAAAATTGTTTTTTTCTTGTGGGTGCGGACGGCACCCCTGGAGTATTTATAGCACCTGCCTCAATGCAAGCCAAAGGGACCGCCTCTAATAAAAGAGTGTGGCAGCAACAAGGGCACCGCGTTGCGTGTTCCTTTTCTTCTTTTTGTGTGGAATGTGAAGTTGCGAGTGGGCGGGAAAGGAAATGGTTGCTTGGCAGACTTTTCGACGCAAAAAAAAATGTGGTTGTAAATATTCACCATGTTAGTTGCATTGAAAACTGTTCATTCATTAGGTATCAGTTTTTTATTTATCTATTTTTTAAATTTGTTTATTTAAGGTCGCATCAACTACTCGGTCATTAGCGACCATTATCGGAGTAACGTTATGACATGATGATGACACGATATGATGATTGGGGGTGAAAGGACGAATAGCGTGCCCGAGGCGGGACTCGAAACCAACGACCCCACGGTCCAAGACCACTACGGCACTACCGCCTTAGAAATCTCGGCCACGGGGCCGGCAGGTATCAGTTTCAAGTGTTCTTGGAGCGTGTGGCTATGCAGTATTGCATGGCTTATTGTGGTTCGTGGCTTAAGATAATCGCGAGGTTTTGCGAAATGGCCATCATTGGACCATGTGATACGTGTATCCCACCAGGGCTCAGACATGATTATCGGGGGAGATGCATGTTGCTTTTCTATAGGGGGAATCAGCATTTTAATGCTCATTCCATTTTTATACCCCTGGGTTGTTAGGCCCTGGGGAAAGGGGTGAAATTGAGATGATGGGTGATGAAATAGACACGAACTCGCAATCGTTTGGTCCAGGACCGCTACTGCACTACTGCTTTAGCGATATCGGACATCGGATCGTCTTTCTATTATTATTATTTATAATATTATTATTAAGATTTCCATTCCAGAGTAACCCTGTGAAGGCGAAAATTTATTTGCCTATCAGTGTACAAATGAGACACTGCCATGGGGCTTCAGCAGCTAGAGGGAGAACTTTGTCTTAATAACTAAAATTTAACTTAATTTAATGACGCTTTTAAAAGTACATGCGCTTTCGCATGCCTAACTTATGGGTAATACGATTTTTTAAAAAAAGAATTAATCTTAAATATTGTGAGATGTCTTCTTTGATGGTTTAGATTTATTTTTCCTCTCTCTCTCTTACATTCACGCATCATTCACACATGTTCAACATTATTGTCGAGAGGATAACGAGATTCCGCGCTGACGTATACCTGGTTGGGATTACCCTCAACCATGTGTGAGTGCAAATAAGGGGTGAGGATACGACAAAGAAAAGGACGGAATGATTTTGGGCCGTCCGTGGTCCGTTTGTTAGGGAGTATTTTTTCGTTTTCCCTCCACAGTAGAAGGGAGGAGGCGGGAATTTACTTTCTTAACTGGTATACACGTAAACTGCTGCCTTAAGGTGCGTGTCCACTTGAGAGCTACGCTCTCGCGAGTTTGTGTTGAGAGTGTTTCTCGCCAATGGACACAGTTCTGAGAGAAGGCAACCGAGAGAAATGTGATGCTCGCGGAGAGGCGGTCGCCATCTGAACTACTCGCTAGTGGACATGCCTGTGCGAGGACTCGCACCGACTTGCTTTCAGCATTCGAAACGTGCTGGAAGTGCCTGAGAGCGTCTGCGATTTTTCGGTGTTTGTTGTCTCACTGTGGCCGCTACCAAGCAGTGGACAGATGCGAAAAGGATAATATAATAAATAAATGGGAGACAATCCCGTGTATTTCAATAACAAATGATGAAAAAACTACGCGTCTGATCTCAAATGAGGGATCTTTTGTTCTGTGGTAGAGCATTTCCGTCTTGGTAATGGAGGGAAAAAGACGACGCACTAGTTAAAATTGCACAAGAAATGAAATATATCATTGAAGTAAATTAGTGCAATGGAATGGCACCGACTCTCGCATGTATTTCACTCTGTTTTTCTCGTACGTATTCCACGAAATTGAAAGAAAATTTTGAAAATGCCCCATGGGCTTCATGTAAAGTACCCTCAAAATTTAAAGAATGTTTTTCAAAATCACAGAGCTTCGGGTCGGGGCAGATCGACCGGGGAATATTCATTTTGGGAAAAATAGCTCGAAAACTTTAGGCGCTGACAGGTGGACGGACGGACGTTTTGAAAATAAATGGAAAAAAACAAAAAAAACACTTTTTGGTATCAAGCCATCACAAAACATTAGTTGACGTTGAAATATCGAAATTGATTTTCGCAGCTTTACATAACTCTCTGTTCTACATATATTACTTACGTTTTCATATAGGTACGTATAAACTATGAAGAAAATTCATATTTTACAGTATCAGTTTAGCAAAAAATTAGTCTCTGGCCCCTATTATGTCATTATTTCTATTTGATATTCAAGTAAAATGTTTAAAAAAGTAACCTACGAGAAGAAACTACCTTTTGTGCGTGTTCGTGAAAATTTGAGGTTAGGTTAAACAATGTGCGTTGTCTAAAATGTTGCGCATCCTCAATTTCAAATTCTTTGACAAGTGTCGACCAAGAATTCATTTGTGCTTCATGATCAATTCACTTTCTCGATGAGTACTTTTCCTGTTTGCAAGAAGCAAAATCAAGTAACGAAAGCCGCTGCTGCTCTCTTCTTCGCCGCCATCTTAACTCCCGTATCTCCATGGCGAGCCTACTGCTCTCCGGTGGACAGGCATGCGAGAGGTAATCTCGAGAGGGCGCGGCGAGTGCACTTTCGAGAGGCGGACATTTCTGCGAATAGCTCGCAAGTGGACAGGGTATTGCGACCTCTCGAGACTAGCTCGCGCTAGTTACTCTCTAGTGGACACGCACCTTTACGGCTTATGCAGCTGAGAGGGAGGGTTTTTTTCTTCATCTTCTAACTAAAATTAACTAAAACTAACTTAATTTTAGTTTACATCTAATTTTCTATTTACTAATGTAGCACTTTGGCATACCTAACTTAAACGAAAAATTGTATTATTTTATTTTTCTTAATACTAAGTAAAATTTTCTAGAAATGTTGATGAAATGTTCTGTGAAATGTTCATTTTGTTTATTTCCATTCACGCATCATTCATTCTTGTTTCATTATATACATAACCATTCATTCTACTCATTCACACCCACTGCACTTCACTTGTTAGGGAGTACTGCTCCGGCATTCGCGTGATCTTCATTTCCACTTTTGCCGTTTTTTGTCCAAATTGATATTCCCCAAGATACGTGAATCTAATGCGCACATTTTTTGACCAAATGTAACACTCAAAATCGTGATGCTCATTCGATGGCGCATTAGATTCTCATGCTAATATGTTTCATAGAAAGTCATTAACTACGTTCAACTTTTTTCGTTATTTCGTCATAATCCATTGTTGGCGTTTTCAAATTCAACTTCGTTTCATTTATCATATGTAGAATGCTAATTATGAATTAGATAAATACATTGTTGTATTACATAAATTTAAATAATTATATCGTACCTATTATTCTGTCACACACATTCACACATGCACACACACACACACACACACACACACATATTTGATACAACACCTTTTTTCATAATATTACGTTTCAAATATTGGGTGCGCATTAGAGATTCGTGTAAATACGGTAGTGATTTTAGGGGGTACTTAAGAACAGTAAATAGTAAACGGTTTCATGCAAAGCAAGGAATCGACAACAGTGAGAGATGGCAGTGGCAATATCAGTTGACATTGAGTAATCGACTAAAAATGGAAATTTTCTTTATGTAATGAGAAAAAAAGATTTATGAAAACATCGATGTTTCGAAGTAAAACATATCGATCTGAAGAAAACATAAAACACATCAAATTTTAATACATCGTTGTTTTGTTGGAGTACATATGTTAAAAATATCGTTATTTTTTTGCCCTTCTTTCTGGCCTTTCGTTTAACTAATTTTTTTTTGTATATCAGGATTATAAAGCAGATTTTCTGCTGCAATAAATCGTTCATTAAAGGACATTTTACGGTACGAATGATTGCGTCACAAGTTCAGCCAATCGCAGGGCGAGAATCGGGGAGAGGTAATAGTAAAGGTAAACGGAACAGCCGACCACCGTTTTCTCGCACCGATATCAAACACCCGAGACGTCATAAGAAAGTAATTTCGCAAAATTAAGTATGATTCTCTTATAAGTTTATAATGCCTCTAAACAAAAAAATAGCGTATGTAACTTTTTTATAATGTTGCTTTATTACATTCATACAAATTAAAAAACTCTCTCCTACCGTCGCTCGTTTTCGAAACATGTACCCATGCAATAAAGTTTTACATTACAAAAGTAATTGCATAAAATACTATTAATTAAACTCTCATGAAAGCGCCATCAATCCCAAAAGCTCTGACATGGAGAATCCTTACGACCATAGATAAAATAAAGGGTGTTTATAAAGTTTGGTCAATGGAAAGCAATGGTAGTACTTATGTGTTTGCCCACGTTTCGAAAAAATTGATTTCATCAGGGTTATTTTATCAACAGGGTGTAATGTACAGGATCAAAAACAATTAGTTAATTAAGTTCTTGAGAGTATTCTTTTTCTTGTAGTTTCTTCAAACTTCATAAAATTAACACACAACAATAACTCTGAGCTAAATGGTGTGATTTATTTTGTCAAAGACTATTAAAAACTGTAGGTGACGTATGGGACAGAAGTAACTTCTAAGCACGTTTTCTTGAAATCCAGAATATCTTCCTAACCTTTTAAATGTAAATAGTTTAATGATGAATAGAAGTTTCAAAACAGCAACATTTGACATAGCAACATTTGAGACGTAGACATTTTCGCTCCTGAGTTACAGAAAACTTACTTGCATCAGTAACCGAATTACAGATTCATTTTCGCTCCCGAGTTATAGAGAAATTACTTGCATCAGTAACCGAATTACAGATTTGACTTTTTAGGATTGCTAACAAAATGGTAACCTAAAGCTCCAGTTCTACTCCCACCACGACTAACAAAAGGATAACTCAACAAAATGTGCCTGCCGCGAAGAATGAAGATTGCATGAATGATTGCACGGGCAACAAACTTTTGACCGAAAGATAAGGAAGCAGATCAGTTTCATTCCTCATGGAAACTTACTGGAAATATGTTTCTCTTCACTCTCAGGCCTCCATTAGGCAAACAACTTCCCAACTGAAACAGCAAAGCTGCTGTTAAGTGTGAAAATGAATCATATCATTCAATGGTTGTGTCGTGTGCAAATTTAAGGGACCCGACAACTCAAATAGCAAAGATGCTTTTAAGTGTGAAACCGGCAAAGATGTCTCAGGGCGTCAACTGATGTCACTGCAGTCCCTCTAACCGGGAGATCCTAGGGTTCCACTCCCCACGGCGGCAGGATTTTCGATACTAGCTTGTTAGCTAGGTTCAACAGGTGTCTGGAGGAGAATTCTAGCGGGTGGTTGTTCTGATCGGTATTTTTGTGATTTGCCCTGATCGGTGTTTTCTCCGATCAACACCAGGCGAATAAACGGGCGGACGGGCGGACGGGCGGACGGGCGGACGGGCGGACGGGCGGACGGGCGGACGGGCGGACGGGCGGACGGGCGGGCAGACTGACGGAAGGGCGAGCGGGTAGACAGACGGACGGACAGATAGACGGACGGATAGACGGACGGGAGGACGGGCCCAAACCAAATCATCCGTTCCAAATTCGAGCAGTGGCAACATCATCCCAATCGATCGAGAAATATCAATTTCGGTGAAAATCCTGCCTACGGTCTAGCCGTTAGTGTTGTTTTCAGGACAGACGGGCAAACAGACGTTTTTAATAGCATAACAAACACATGGAGGTCCAATCTTTTTCTTGACAAACACCTTTTAATTACTTTATTCAACCACACGTCGTTACGTTTTGGAGAGAAATATTATCTCCATCTCCAGACCACTGAAAATTGCACAATACAATTGGCTTTGTATACTCGTACATTATATTATTGTACTTGGTTCATTACATAAGTATTATCATCACTGCTATATACATACATATTCATTACTTTCTTAGTTAACACTTGTGACCTCCCACTCGTTGTCCGTTATGTTAACCGCAACTGGGCATTTCTAATTGAAAGTTGGTGGTGATGTATATTGTCTGTAAATCTAAAATGAAACAACATAAACTAACATAAATATACATCTTAATAAAACAATACAACAACGCTAAAGAATATTATATTTAGCTTTTTAACTTGCCAGTCAACCAAATTTTGCACTTTTTGACATTGATGCACTGCACGTCCTTTTACTATATAATTTAGTCAATTGAATACTTATATTGTGTTACTGTTATTTAAAATTTTTATATTATTTGTTATTATCTTTAATATTTGTTATATTATTAAATAAGTGAATGGCGATCTATACCTAAACAAATGAATAATCAAAAACAGACAATTTACTGTAAATAAATTTTTCGGTATTAAGTTCCCACAAAACCTGGAGTCATGCTACACTGTGCGTCAGAGGAAGTAATTTACTTCATACATTAAAAAATAACATGCGAGAAAGTACAAAACAACGTTAGTAGTATTCGAGAAATTAAGAGTCACAAGGGAGGGGAAAATGAGGAGTAATGTAACAGATGTAGAGAATATAAAACTCATTAACAGGTGTTCATCTAACACAAAAACTTTCTCCCCAAATGTTTCCGCCTGTAAGAAATATGTTTCCATCGCTAGAATCCAGTACGAACCGGAGCAGCCTTCCTTGTTTATGGAGCAGCTAGCGGTTCCCCCAATTTCCTTAGTGACGCATGGCCTTTGTTACGCCGCCACGCAAATATGGCCACAATTACGTCATTTTCATCCAATCAGAGCTCTACCCTGTTCCTTTTTTTCCCCTCCTCAGTACCCCTGAGGAGGCGGGAATTTATTTTCTTAATTCTATACAGTAAACTGCTGCTTGGCGGCTTAAGCAGCTGAGAGGGAGAGATTTTTTCTTTATCTAACTAAAATTAACTAAAACTAACTTTATTTTAGCTTAAATCTAATTTTCTAATTACTAATGTAGCACTTTGGCATACCTAACTTAACAGAAAATTTTTATTATTTTATTTATATTAATCCTAAGTAATTTTTTTCTAGAAATTGAAATGTTCTTTTAGTTTATTTCCATTCACGCGTTATTCATTCTTGTTTCATTATATACAAAACCAATATCCCTGCACCTCACTCTCATCTGTTTTCTCTTTCTACAGCTTCCTCATCCTTTCCGTAGGCATTATTTTCATAACCCCTCTATCAAGTGAGGCGAGCTTCCCTCAAAACATCTTATCAAGCCTGATTGGTGGTTGAGTGGGAGCTATTCTCAGCACAATTATCAGTTACAGTATGATATACTTTCACTTTCATCTCAGTGATTTAAACTGGTGATGCTCAAACGTCACGTACTTTCTCGCCCGTATTTACACGTAAAATTACGCGAAAAGGACGCATATTTTCCAAAAATTGAACGTGACATAATTTCAAAATGTATCTTTAAGGAACAGATTTCATTAAGGGAAAAAGCTCCTTCTTTAATATTTTAGTTGTAGGAGGACGCCGAAAAAAATGTTGAACTTTTGCAATTTTCGAAAATTAAGGGATTTTCATGAACATGAGACCTGTGTCATTCTCTTAAACGTACTTCACACTATCCAACAACAAAATTTAATCAAAAACGATGGAGCCATTTATTTAATATTTGGAAAATGTTCCATGAGTCTTACTTTAGGGGTAAAGTACCACCACTAAAATTAAAATATTGGTTTCAAATTCAAGGGGGGTGCGACATCAGGCACATCAATTGCAAAACATCAAATTTGGAGAAAATTGGCTGAACTGTTTAGCCACCAACGTAGTTCACAGACGAACGGACGGACGGACGGACAGACAAACAGACGTTTTGCAGTCAATTTTTCGACATCAAGGACCCACAAATCAGGGACTCTGGCGTGTTAGAGAATATTTTTCTAAATTGATCCACTGTATTTATCCGCTTTTTCATTATCAGGGCCCTGTAATAAGAGGTTTTCGCCGAATATTCTCCGTTTTTTCGCGCAGCATTACATAACTTTCTTTCTATTCCGAAGCAAGAAAGTCAAAGTGAGGAATGTTTGTCTGCGCAAATTATATGAAAGAAGTAAAAAATGACGGGTCGAAAACGAAATCCCATATTTCTAATTCATTACAATGAATAATAGAACAGAATTGTTTCAAATATCAAATTTAAGATTGTTTCATTTCAACATTTCTTTCATTATCGAATTATTTGTTATAATTGTTTTTTTCATTTCCCAAAAATTGACTTAAGCAACTCTCTCCTTTTCCAAATGATTATTTATTTATTTATTTATTTATTGACACTGGAAGGGAGCAACAAAAAGTTGTTCATGGACAAAGCAAGACTCTTCTAAAATCTAACCCGTCAACTGAGGTGGCTCAGGGCATCAACTTATGCCTCTGCAGTGCCTCTGACCAGGAGGTCTTTGGGTTCATGTCCCGACGGTGGCAAGATTTTCTACTGGCTTGTCAGCTAGGTCGAATTCAGTCGCAGTCTGGAGGAGAATTCTAGCGGCCGGCTGCTCTGATCGGTAGTTTTCTGTGGTTTCTCCGATCAACACCAGGCGAATGCTGGAGCAGTACCCTAACAAACGGGCCACGGACCGCGCGCGATCTCTCCTTCCCCTTCCTTATCCTATCCTCACCCCCTTACACACAAACTTACACTAACATGCACTACACTACCACACATGCCGGGAGACCAATCGGGAGCATAGAGCTTGTCCCGACTGGGGCGGTGCCCAGTCGGTGGGAGATACCTGGTCGGGATAAACGTCGCAATTTGATGTATAAATCTGTGCCGAATACCGCCATCCATCGGGAGAAGATCACCGTCACCTCTTGCGATAAAAACATATACTACATTTAATGGAATAGTGATCCACAATCGACGTGCCCGAAAACACCAATCAATCATTCAATTAAAAATAAATCCACCTTGTCAAAGATTGCCAGGACATGGTAACCTGGGCCTTGTGGGCACAGAAAAAAAGGAAGGGTATTGAAAGATTAGAAACTGCATAGCCTTTCAATATTTTTACTTTCTTGGCAATAATTGATTTGTTGGCGATAACTGAATTCATTTGGGGATAATTCTTTTTAGTATTTATTGAGTTTTTCTTCTCTCAAACCAACTGTTGCATCATGTAAGTTATTGTTGCATACAGTTTTCAAACTCATTCTCTTGGAATATTATCTTTCTCATCTTGCTCTCTAGGTTATCTCTCTGGGTTATTCTCTCTAACAATGCACATTCACCGCACATTATTAAACCATTGAACTACGTTAAGGAATATTTAAATTTATTTTTAACTGTAATGGTTCGTCAATGAGTTTCCCAATTAAAATGTAATCCATAAACGTCTGCCCCTGGCGATCTCTATATTTTCTTACATCTTAATAATTTCCTATCCGGTCAAGAATTATGAGTATCGCAGGGACACAGCGGTGTATGAAGCGGTCAGACATTTGGTTTATCTCAGCAGGTAGACTTCTACGCCACAGGGATAGAAACTGTGATCCCATGGTATGACATCACTCAATTTTGGTGGTGATTATATGGAGAAATAGTTCAACATCTCAGTGTTGCCAGATCGTCTTAAGCAATTCCCGCTAGATAGCGTTGTGAAAACCCCCAAAACGACAAAAAAATCCCCAAATTCAACAAAAAATTATTATTTCTTGTTAAAAACGTATGGGGAGGTATGGAAAGGAAAGAAATACGAAAAATATTATTAATTGTACATGATGATATTTATATTTTACAGTTAACATGTCAGTTACAGTCAAATTGAAACAATAGTAATAGGTAGTCGGTCCGTATTTTACTTACCCCCACCCGACCAGTGTACCCTGACTTCCCAAAATGTTTAAACAAAGTTGAGTTCTCATCATTGGCGAGTGTGATGATTTCACAATATAACACCTTTTCACAATATAGCAGAAAATTAATATTTTAAGAACTCAATGAAATCCCCTCAAGAAACCCCCAAATAAATTTGCCCCTTAAAACGACCTCTAAAGACCAAAAAAACTCTAAATTTAGGGGGAAAACTCTAATCTGGCAACACTGGCAGCGATGAATTTTTATCCATAAAATTGTGTTTCCTTTCTGTTGACGACCTAAGGAAACATGCTTTCTGAATGCGCCTCGTATGCGTATACTTGTAAAAAGAACTGTCAATCAGTTTCAGGTCAATGACTCCAACAGGATCCGATTTTTCGTAGGTTCTCTTTGACCTCTGAACATGAGATAGTGCCTCGCTTTGTTTCTGGGCAGTAAATATTGCTTCACTACTCGCCATTTTCTTGGTCTCTGTTTTTAGTTGCGGGGCAATAAGTGGGGTTGCCTGATTTTCACTATTTGAGTGAATTCTTCACTATTTCTATTCCTGATTCGCTAATTAAAAATGAAAATAGAGAACATGTAAAAATATCTTAATGACGAAAAACACTTATTGTATGAGTGAAGAAGTGTTAGTAGAGCTATTAGTCTTGTTTTGGCTACTTTTTACTGTCAATTAGAGTTGACTTTACTCTGATGCCAATCCTGGCTATTGTGCAGGTCCATGTAGTTATCTCAGTTTGGTAACTATTAGTAACATGTGGAATGTCTTTGTCCAAGAGCACAGCACTGCAAACGAAAGCTAAAAATATGTTTCATAAATGCCTTTCATGCATGTACTACTTTAACGAACTCCTGATGAGTACTGGCCCTCATGCTCACAGAGAATTTTATTTGAAGATCTGAACTAATGAATAAAAAAAGTATTCCATTTTATGCAAAAGTAAAACTCAACTCCACAATTGGCTATTTTAAATAATAAGGAGAATGTATCATTAATACTCAAAGATCCCCCTTCCCCCTCCAGTTCACTATTTGCCGAAAACATTTCTGGCAACTCTAGGAATAAGTAGAGGGTTCAGTTACTTCCTCAGCAATGCTACCAACCACCTTAGCTTGGCGCGTCCAGGGCGTCCTTTCGCTTTAAAAAGTTATTTGGTATTTTGGTGTTTTCGCATTAGTATCTACAATCATTATCGACAATTGAATTTTACATGTAGCCACAGGAGTAGTAGTGCCCACTTGTAATATTTTTATTATTATTTAAAAATATAATACTTATAGTTTTGACTCAAATATTAATAGCAATATTGAGTGGTTCACGAGGGGAGATCAATAATAAGTGGGCCACATTGAGGAAAGTTCATATAGTTAAACAAACGTAGTGTTAAAAACAGCAACTTTATATTGGGGATCTACAGAGACATGAATAAATATCATTAAACATTTTGATGATATAAATAGATATCTTTACAAAATTGTATGAATGTTTCTTGGTATTCAGAAGATTCCAAAAGTGTTTCAAATACGATCTCCTGCAGAAACTGTTGTTTATGGCTGCTATAATAGTGGCAGTGATTAATTATA
This sequence comes from Acheta domesticus, assembly GCA_031308135.1. Lineage (NCBI taxonomy): Eukaryota > Metazoa > Arthropoda > Insecta > Orthoptera > Gryllidae > Acheta > Acheta domesticus. The sequence goes on along the minus strand of JAHLJT010005437.1, from coordinate 105,527,183 downwards.
TGGTACTATATGTTATGTAGAGTGGAGTCGATACAATATTAGCAGGTATGAGAGGTGGGATTTTGTTAAACAGATGTACACGACTCAATATGCAGAGTCCAGTTCCAAACAAAGGTTTAGTTGCGCTTTGAAAAAGAATAAAAGTAAATTTTGAACATTTTAGTTAGCCAGTTAGTTCATGTTCGGGCAGAGGAAGTTACATTGAAAATGCATCGATAAAACTATTTCGTTTAAATTTTTGTTTCATTACAAAATAAGATACAATTATTATCGTCCTTCTCAGGAATCGAGTCATAACAATTCATATGAATTCCGGATAGTACAGTAATTCAGTGCATTTAACTAACGTTTCTTTCAAATTCAATCAGCCTTTATTCTGGCCTTGTAATTTTCACGACTGTTCATTCCCGAAACATGGCTTAATATTCTGGGGAAACACATTCTATATCTAAGACACATGGAGATTATAGAAAATAATTGTAAGAATATTATAGAATTTTGTAGGACAAAACATTTCTTCTCGTCTTTCTACCTCCCTCCTTCATTTCATCTACACTATTACCTATCTTCTTCTTCTTCTCTACCTTTATCTGCTTCTTCGCAGCTTAGGTGGCTCTGGACATGAACTGATGTCGCAGCAATACACAAAACCGGGAGGTTTATTTTGACCTAGGTTTCGAGTCCCGACGGTGGCAGGGTCTTCGACACTAACTACAAATCTAGGCCGAGTACAGCCGCTGTCCGGAGGAGAATTCGGGCTGGCTGCTCTGATCGGTAGTTTTCCGTGGTTTCTCCGACCAATACCGGCTGACAATCGGGGTGGTACCCTAAGAAACGGGGTACGGACCGCGCGCAATCTTTCCTTCCTCTATAAGTTTTTTAATAATTTTTTTATTGTCTTTCTTCATTGAATAAAGAAAGGTTCCATTCATTATAGACAATCAGGTGATAATAAAATATATTTCATACAAGGTTGAAGTTTGTACATAAAACAAAGTTGGAGTTTTACAACGTTTTAGAGATCATTTGTCTCCATCATCAGGTACATTTTGGCTAAAATTAAATTTATTACATAAATATGATTAGATGAAATGAATATTTATGTACATTTATAAACATCATGTTAGCAGAAAACAATATTAAATAATGGAAGCTTACCTTATATTGGATATAAGTTTTAAGTTTGTGAATCTTAAGTAAAACAAAGAAATAGAATTAAGAGGCAGAGGGTCAGGTAACTAAAGGTAGGGGTCAATAATGGAAGAAAATAATAAATATTATTTATTTCTGCGTAATATGTTATCATATGCATTGGTAAAGTTGTTACATTCTACCATCGAATTCATAGTTTCATTTAATTTAATAAGAAGAGTTTCAGAAATGATTCTTGGGAATCTCCTGGTTTCCTTATCAAGAATTTTAACGTTTTCAAAATCTAACCCATGACCAGTTTCTATTCTGTGAGTCGTTACGGAGTTCTGTCAGCTAAATGGCTCCCTAATATTCCTCTCATGTTCTTTAATTCTCATTTGTAATTTTCTTTTCGTCTGATCAATGTATTTTTTGTCGCAAGTTTGACAAGTTATCTGATATATGGTTTCCTTCCTCTATTATATCCTCACTCCTAACTTACGCACAATTTCATGCGCTACCACACATGACCAATCGGAGACCAATCGGGGTCTCAAAACTTGTCCCGGTTGGGGCGGTGCCCCGCATATGGGAAATACCTGAATAGGGAAAATCTTCACCTACCCACGTGTATGAGGTCGTCGTTGGATCTCACCATCCTGCAGGGGAAGAACACCCTCCTTGATAAAAACATTCACTACACTTACGAGACTAATGGCCACAACCCTTCTTTTTTTTTAAGGTCGCATCAACTACTCGGTCATTAGCGACCACTATTGGGAGTAACGTTATGACATGATGATGACACGATATGGTGATGAGAGAGGGTGAAAGGACGAACTCATACAACCATGCCCGAGGCGGGACTCGAACCCGCGACCCCACGGTCCGAGACCACTACGGCACTATTGCCTTGGCGGTCTCGGCCACGGGGCCGGCCCACAACCCTTGTTCCTCCTGAAATCACGAAATAGTCAATCGATATTTGGTCTTCAATAATCAATCAATCTACACCTTTGTCTCTAGGGAAAGGCACAAGCTAGAGATTTCTGGCTTCGAAAGTAAAGCCCTCTTTTCGGGATTCCAAGCTAAAAAATGAATAAACAATTAGTACCGCAATAACGAAGTATTCTTTACCAGAAGTATTACGTATTCTTTATCAGAGTGTTGCGTACGTTACTGAAACGCTATAAATAACCGATACTGATCGTCGCGTTAAGGGTACACGGAATTCCCTATCCTGGCAATGTGAAATGTATATGATATTCTTAGAATCTATTGAAGTTAGGGTTATGAAAGTTTTACAGGTTACAGATGCATCACTCATAATAACACTGAAACTATGGTTTTGAAAAAATGTTTACTATTTTTTAGATACAATTATTTTCTCATAATGCAATTTTTAACAGGTTTTCTAGGAAATAAAACTTTGCATAATTCCCACAGGAATGCAAGAATGAATAATACTAAGGTAATCAGAAAAAATTGCTTCAGTGAATGTAACTGATCTTATTAACAACTTTTAAAAATGTCATTTTCCTATCACAAATTTAAGTGGGAAAACATTAATTTAGTATTAAAATATCAGGAAAAAACTTTCAGGAAATGGGCTTTTAAGATGCAACCCTCAAAACATGCCAGCTCGATAACTTGTCTCATCGGAATAAGCATTTTCCAATAAGTAGTCCCCTTTGAGACTATTTTATGTTGGCTCGCTTTTCAAGATAAAGTTTTCAATTTACTTTCTGCATGTCTAAGTCTTTCTGAATTTATGCCCTGCTTTGTGTAACTATCTAAAAGTATTGGAGACAGCACCTAAGCTCAATGAGAGAAGGTCTTCACTTATAAATAATAAAAAAATACTTCTAAGACTGATATAAACATAATTCTAACGCCAACGAAAAACCAGGAGAAATGGCTCAGTGCATCAACCTGATGTCACAGCAATCCCTCTGACCGGGAGGTCCTAGGTTCGAGTCCCGTCGGCGGCAGGGTTTTCGACATTAGCTTGTCAGCTAGGTCGAATTCAGTCGCAGTCTGGAGGAGAATTCTAGCGGCCGGCTGCTCTGATCGGTAGTTTTCCGTGGTTTCTCCGATCAACACCAGGTGAATGCCGGAGCAGTACCCTAACAAACGGGCCACGGACCGCGCGCGCGATCTTTCCTTCCTCTTCCTTGTTGTATCCTCTTCTCTTACACACTAACATGCACCACACTACCACACATGCCGGGAGACCGGTCGGGAGTTTATAGCTTGTCCTGGCTGGGGCGGTGCCCCGCTGGTGGGAGATACCTGGTTGAGGGGAAACCCCACTAGTTGACGGTAGGTCGACGCCAGATCTCGCCATTCAGCGGGGAAAAGATCATCGCCACCTCCTGAGAAAAACACACACTACAGTTACGGGACCAATGACCAAAGTAGTTGACGCGCGTGGAAACACGAATCAAGCCAACGTAAAGAGAAAATTATGAAGATTTATCAAGAACAAAGTAATAGAAACCTATTTTCAATTCCGTGTTTCCTCAACATTATAACACAAACTTATGAAACATTGAATTGAATTGAATTGCCTTATTTTACGTGGCGAGACTCAGGCCATGAGGCCTGCTCTTCCGTCTGACCTCGCAAATTTCGCTACGCTCCTTTCACCAACTAGCGGAGAAAGAAGGTATTCTTTGGACGACGAAACAGGCGATTTGAATTCAGCTCAGAGGCGTCATTTATGCTTAAGGATCTTTTACATGCAGTAAATCTACTAACATGGGACAGCCGGCTTTAGTTCCCCTCCGAAGAAAGGCGTACGAAGGACTTTTTCGCCCCTAAAAATCCACGGCTTCAATCGGGTTTACCCACAATCTTGGGTACAACAATCCGATACGCTGGCCGTTATACCATACGAATCCGCAAATACCATACAAATCCGCAACTTTACTTAACATTATAACACAAACTTTTGAAACATTCCATGTATTTCTTCTTTGCTTTCAGAACAAAGGCACGCGAACCACATACAGAACACAGCATCTCAAACGTATCATGTGCATCACGTGCTTGTGGCGACACGAAGCGATTAAGTCCTGACTCAATAGCTGAACACGATGTAATCACGTGGTCACAAAGTGCAACCCTTTCCACCATACAGATTGCGGTATCCGTTTTATCTTTCAGACAGTTTATGGACTTGCACACACACTCAATCGTTGTTCTCTAACACTGATATTGATTGCTTAAACAAATATCAGATTCTGACTCATGTATCAGGAAAGAGACGGGAAATTATTTCCCACGAACTTAATGTTAAGAGGAAATACCTACTACGTTCAATTATGACTGCTATTGTATTGTATTCTACTATACCCTTTTAACTTTCTCCTATACACAAAATTCACATTTATTTGTTATACTGTAGTTTATATATTTTAGGCTGTACATTTTAGCTTCTCGTAATATATGTAGTACTAACACAATAACTGCCGTTGCCCGAACTTCATACCCAATCCATGTGAAGGAGGAAACAAGATAACTTTTATGTTAGACACGATGTTTAACAGTATTATTTTTAATGTAATCGGTTCAAATTTTGATAAAATTCTATAATTTTCTTCCATTTTATTTTACAGTACAATGCTAGTACATATATTCTTTTTTTCTTATGCACAGCTACTGGCCTCTGGCGAAATATGTTGAAACCAATTTGCTCTAAGGGGCAGGCGAGAAATAATCGTGGTGTATCAACCAGCATATTATCTTTATTATTTATTTTCCGCATTTATGTTTTATTAATCTTTACCAAACTTTGCAAGGACACTGCCAAACTATTCTCACTCCAGAACATTCTACAACTCCCAAACATTCTAGTACATTTACTCTTCCGTAATATTGTCCTATATCAAAATATACCGCCTTTATTGCTTGAATTCCTTCCTTCCATATTCTCTACTAAACTACGACACTCCGACTGAAATGCTCTATCAATCATTTATACCTTCTCATTCGAAAACGTCATTTTTTCTCTGACTTTTGATTTCTTCTTCTTACGTTGATCGACTCCATAATATCAGAAACACTATCAACCCGTATTTTTATCCCAGTAGGCCAAATATACATATTGTCTTGATGCCAAATATGTAAGAAATATCATCTCTGATTTCAATCCGTTACATACCTGTTTCTATAAGAAACTAGGATCCCGCAAGCCGACAGGTAGATCGGCGCCGGATCACAAAGTCTATCGGGGGAAAATCACCCCGATAAAAGCATGCACTACACTTACAGAACTAATGACCTTAGTAGTAGACGCGCCTGGAATCACAAATCAACCAATCAACCACCACAAGTAATTCAATTTTTGGTAATGATAACACACGAAACTCTGAATTCTGGCACACATTTTTAAAACTAGCCTTTTGCAGTTTAACCACAGTATCAGAGCGAGCAAAAACGAATACACCTTGAATAGGAACTCGGCTAGACTGAATGACTACTAAAAATCACTTGCAATGCTTAATCGCGTGACCGCGTCTCAAGGGTATTTATTATGGGGCAAAAAAGCTACCTCACATTACTACTCTCCTCATTGCAGGTAGTTGAAGAAACTGGCTCACAAGAACAAAAATATTATGGGGTAAAGGTAAGTCATCACTTAAATGTTTACAATTATTAAGGCAGTTGACGTCACTACATTAATTAACGCAAGATTTCGAAACGAGCGATCCCACGAAAATATGGGGAACATGATTGCACAACCAACACTCAAGGCCCCTCTCCGCTGTCGGGTTCAATCGCTAGACAGCATCTCAAAAATATTTATTTATTTATTTATTTGGCAAAAAACAGTAAAAAACTGTAGATGACGTGTGGGAAAAGAGATTTATCTGCGCACATTTTCTTGAGGGCCAGAATAAAAAAAACGATATTGGGGGATAAAGGGCGTGTACTTTTCTGGCAGTACGTAAGTGAAAAGGCCGACAGCAACGTAAGTATAATGGGATTGAAGGGCGATTTCACATTAATGATCTCAACCTTTCAGACAGTTGGCAACGTCGTTAAACTAAAACAATAAAGCTTTCAATGATTGATTAATCATTGGTGATTCTGGGCATGTCAACTACTGTCATTATTCCTATAAGTTTAGTGTGTGTTTTCCTCGGGAGGTGGAGGTGATCTTTCCCTGACGGATGGCGAGATCCGACGCCGGCCTTTCGTCGTGTGGCTAGCGAGGTTTTCCCCAACCAGGTATCTTCCACCAGCGGGCCACACCCTCAGCCGGGACAATTTCTAAACTCTCCAGGCGTGTGTGGTAGTGTAGTGTATGTAAGTGTAAGTGTCTGTAAGTGAGAAGGAGTAAAGGCAAGGAATAGGAAGGAAAGGTCGCTCGCGGTCCTTGGCCCGTTAGTTGGCATACTACTCGCCTGGTATTGATCGGAGAAACCACGGAAAACTACCGATCAGAGCAGCCGTCCGCTAGAATTCTTCTCCAGACAGCGACTGAATTCCACTTAGCTATATAGTCGAAAATCCTGTCGCCGTCCAGACTCGAATTTCAAGACCTCCCGGTCGGAGGCACTGCAGTGACATCAGATGATCCCCGAGCTAATTCTCCCTGTAAGAAAGCTTTAAAAACAAACAATCCCACAAAAAAGAACGCAAAAAACGATCGCACCCCTCCAATATGTCGTGCTTAATCACTTGATTGCAACTGACTTGAGTCTAAGAGAATGACGATCACACGTTAATCGCTCTCAACTTTTCAGGCATATGGGAAGGTCTCTACGGTAATCAAAACAAGATTTCAAAAGAAAGGTGACTACAAAAAATAACGAGCAAAGACCTTTTAGGCAGCTCATGACATTAGCGAACAGCAACTTAAATTTTATGAAGTAAATTACATCAATTTGTTACCTCATGTGTTTGCTCTCATTCGATCAGGCACTCGGTAAGATCACTATTGTAATCAGGTAAGATTATGAAAATACCTATCTCACAAGAATAATAAGCGAACACAATTGCACAACCAAACCTCAATACGTGTCTCCTCTGTTGGAGCTAATCGTTTGACCGCATCTCGAGAGTAAATATTGTGAGGTGAAGGGGATGAACTATTCAGGCCGCTCGTGAAATTGGCCAACCGCAACATAAACAGTACGGAGTGAATGGCGACTTCACGTGTTTGCTCTCATCTTTTCAGACAGTTGACACGGTCACTATTGTAAGGTAAGATTACGATAGTACATAGCTCGCAAGAAATAATGGGCGAATACAATTGCACAACCAAACCTCAAGAGGTGTCTCCTCTGTTGCAGTTAATCGCTTGACTGCATCTTGAGAGTAAATATTGTGAGGTGAAGGGGATGAACTATTCAGGCCGCTCGTGAAATTGGCCAACCGCAACATAAACAGTACGGAGTGAATGGCAACTTCACGTGTTTGCTCTCATCTTTTCAGACAGTTGACACGGTCACTATTGTAAGGTAAGATTACGATAGTACATAGCTCGCAAGAAATAATGGGCGAATACAATTGCACAACCAAACCTCAAGAGGTGTCTCCTCTGTTGCAGTTAATCGCTTGACTGCATCTTGAGAGTAAATATTGTGAGGTGAAGGGGATGAACTATTCAGGCCGCTCGTGAAATTGGCCAACCGCAACATAAACAGTACGGAGTGAATGGCGACTTCGCGTGTTTGCTCTCATCTTTTCAGGCAGTTGGTAATGTTATTTGAGTAATCAAAGCCACATAACGAAAATAAACAGTAGCCAATAAATAAAGATCGAAGACGGTTGCACAACCAAAGCTCAAGACCTCTCTCCTCTGTTGGAGTTAAGCGCTTGACCGCATCTCGGGAGTAAATGAAGGGGGTGAACTATTCAGGCAGCAAGTGAAATTAACCAACAGAGACACACATATTGTGAAGTAAATGCCTGTCTCACGTGTTTGGTCTCATCTCTTCAGACATTTGACGTCGCTATAGTAATCAAAGCAAGGTTATGAAAATTATAAGTACCCAAGAAAAGGACTGGAGACGATTGCATAACAAAAGCTATAGACATCTCTTATCTGGTGGGCTTCATAGCTTTCCTGATTCTCGAAAGAAAATATTGTGAGGTGAAGTGCGTGAACGTTTGTGGCAGTTCATTAATTTGACAAATGCCAACATAAATAGTATCGAATAAATGGCTACATCACGTGTTTGCTCTCATCGTATTTTAAGGCAGTTGGCAACGTCACTATAGTAATAAAAGAAAGATTACCAATACAAGTGACCGCACAAAAAAAGGAGAGAAGACGTTTGCAGAAATTATGCTCAAGACATCTCTCATCTATTGGGCTTAATCGCTTGACGGCATGTCGAGAGTAAATATTGTGAGGTGAAGGGGATGAACTATTCAGGCCGGTCGTGAAATTGGCCAACCGCAACATAAACAGTACGGAGTGAATGGCGACTTCACGTGTTTGCTCTCATCTTTTCAGGCACTTGGTATTGTCACTATTGTAATCAAGGTAAGATTACGAAAGAACGTATCTTGCAAGAAACAACAGGCGAAAACAATTGTACAACCAAACCTCAAGAGGTGTCTCCTCTGTTGGAGTTAATCGCTTGACCGCATCACGAGAGAAAATATTGTGAGGTGAAGGGGTGAACTATTCAGGTCGCTCGTGAAATTGGCCAACAGCAACATAAACAGCACGGAGTGAATGGCGACTTCACATGTTTGTTCTGATCATTTCAGGCAGTTGGCAAGGTCACTATAGTAATCAAAGCATGATTACGATTATTTGTCTACACGAGAGAAGGTGCAAAGATGATTGCGCAACTTAAACTCAAGACATCTCTCATTGGGATCAATAGCTTGACTGCATCTCGAGAGTAAATATTGTGAGGTGAAGGTAGGGTACTTTTCAGGCAGATCGTGAAATTTACCAACAGCAACAGAATGCAGTAAATGGCTACCTCACGTGTTTCTGACTTCATCTTTTTCAAGCCACGTCACTATAGTATGGCAACGTCACTATAGTAATGACGTTTGGCAACGTCACTATAGTAATCAGCGCAAGATTATGAAAATAACTAGTTCCCATGAAATAAGGATCGAAGACGATTGGACTACCAAAGCTCAAGACTTCTCTCATTTTTGGTGTTAACCGCTTGACCGTATCTCGAGAGTAAATATTGTGGGCAAAGGGCACGTTACTTTTTAATTCATACTGGCTGTTGATCATATTGGCTCTTAGGAGCGTAACTATACTAATTAGTGTGGCTGGGAGAATTTTTGAATTGCAGTTTTAATTGAATTTTTTAAATTAAATGTTTTAATTAAAATCTGATCATTAATTTGGAATAAGGAAATTTATTGTTTTACATAACGTTTGGAAACGGTACTTTTAGTACCTCTTCATTAATGTAGTTGAGACTCATATTATAAGTATTACCTCACAATCTGTGGATTCCAGAGGCTTAATTTTCTTCAGAAAACTTATTTCTAAACTATTATTTAAAATATTTATGGAGAATATATGTGTTGTATCCTCGGGAAACAGGATTTTAGAGAAGAAACAATAATTTCACATGTACAGGTGTCCCACGAACAGTGGGCCACCCCCATAACTTATAAATGGTTCACGATATCGAAGTGCAGTTTTCGCGCAACAAGGGCATAGGACAACAAAGGCTCATAGCGCAAGTAATATGTCGAAGAGATATTGTTTTAAATATGTTAAAAATATCTTTAGCTTTTGAGAAATTTAATGATCTTTGATGTTATAAATAGATCCATATTATTGTTCTCCAGCAATGAATATATCATTTAAAGACGAAGACAATGATGTATTTTGTGTTAGTATTTTGATAGTTTTTAAGTATAAAATTAGATTTTTGGACACTGGTTTTAAATTAAACGGACAATATTTCCTGTAGCAACTATTGCCTTTGGGGATGGTAACCTTCGCGGCGGGGAGACAGTTATGGGAAGACAAGACTGTTATGTTTAATTTAAAATCGTCTGAAAGTCTAATTTTATAATCAAATTACTAACAAAATGCTAGTATATGATACATTATTCATCTTTGTTATGATATATTAATTGCTGATAAGAAAAATACATAGGGCTATTTAAAATTTCAAAGATGACTAAATTTCTCGAAAACGAAAAATATTACGAGCAACATCTCTACAGCATATTACTTGTTCCATGATTCCGCACTGTTGAGTGAGAACTGCTCATAGATATCGTGAACCGTTTACATAATAAAGTCAGCAACGTTAGATTTTGAGACCAGGTTACCGAGAAATTCCGATGAACTCAAATTAAGAACTGAGTTTCTTAAGCCAAATTTGCGTTTTGTTTTCAAAATTCCGCTTTGGGTTTTTTAGGATCATAACTCATTTTAGCCGTTTGAGGACTCACAGGATTCCCGTACCTGGCTCAGAAACAGGGCACAGTCTGACGAGGCTCATGCCTCGGACCTCCATGATTAAGGGGGCCCGCAGATGATTAAAAAATCAAATTATCCATCTTCTCTAAAGGGATGTTGAAAAAGTAATAAAAAAATCATGTGAACCCTATTGGAATTTAATCCCATCCCTCTAATAATGTTTTTACATTACGTTTGCTTATGAAGGATTAAGAAATATTTTAATATTTATATTGTAGCGTCGCGAGGTGGCGCACGTGCCGTTTCGCTGGAAAGCCCGGCCTTAAGCCGGATGGGGGATGGGGGTGGAATGCGGCGGCGCCTCGCCGGCGCGCGCCGGGCAGGAAATCCCAGCCTCAAAATAGCCAGGACAACTGAGCGTGCCTGAGTGCGAGTCCATTGATGAAGGCTGCTCTCTGCTGAGGGCTGGCTTGCGAGCCGAATGACGCCCGCCGCTGGTAGAGTGGGGGACGAGCCGTGGGGTATTTATTGCGGCGCCGACATGCGCTCGGGGGATACGCTAGTGAGTCGAAAGACGTGAGGTATCTCCGTGCAACCTTGCACGTTTTGGCATCCGGCCATGTAACATCTAGTTACGGGGACTAATGTCCGACAGCTCGCACTTCGCGCAGCTTCTCATGCTCTCGAGCAGAGGCACTGGGCTCAGCCTAGGGACGGTCGCGGGGTTTCGCGGCTTAGAGAATAGAAAGGTTGCCTAAGGTTTTCAATTTTGTAACATTTTCTTGTAATTTATTATTGTAAATATACTGTACATACTATTCAGAATCTGTCGTCTGTGCTTTTCATGTCCAGTACGCCACAGACTCGGAACCTTTCTTTTCTAAAACTGGTGGCAGCGGTTATCGTAAACTCACGCCGGTGTGCCGCAGTTTTTGTCTAAAACTGGTAGCAGCGGTTATTGTAAACTCACGCCGGAGTGCCGCAGTTTTTGTCTAAAACTGGTAGCAGCAGTTATTGTAAACTCACGCCGGAGTGCCACAGTTTTTGTCTAAAACTGGACTAGTACGCGTAAAGACAGTGTACCGCAGTTAAAGGTGCACACGCGTCGTAATTACGTGGCGCCGGCAGAGTCGTGCACGCCACGAGAAACCGAAAGTGCGGTAATTCGGTACGGTAGTTTCGGGGCGGTACAATCCGACTCGGAACCTTTCTTTTCTAAAACTTGGAACTGGAATTGGTATTGGTACTGGAACTGGAGCTGGAACTGGTACTGGAACTGGAGCTGGTATTGGTACTGGCACTGGAAGGAGACATCCCGGACGGACCAGAACGAGAGGAAGGAAGGAGGCCAGAACACCGGATCCAGAAGGCGCTGGCGCTCACGCGACACCGAGGTCAACTGAACGTAAGTGTGTTTTTGTACTGGCCGGGGATCAATTCAGGCAAAATGTCTTTCTTAGCGGGTTATAGGAAAGAGGTGCTTGTTAGGGTCGCGACGGAGATGGGGGAAACGTTGGAAGGGAACGAGACGATAGTTAGATTAAAATCTATCATCACGGAAAGCGAGCAGTACGATGAAATATTCGTGAAACAACTTGCTGATCAGGAGAAAGAACAGGTCGCAGAAGCACGCGAACTTGAATTAAAGGAGCAGGAAAGATTACGCGAACGGCAGGAAAAAGAGCAAGAACGGCAGTACGAACTCGAACGGCTGAAATTAGCTAATCAGGCTACCTCGCGCGAATCTTTTAGGT
>JAHLJT010005437.1:105492694-105514825 GCA_031308135.1 Acheta domesticus | reverse complement strand
ACCACACATCTGGGAGACGGGTCGGGAGCGTAGAGCTTGTCCCGGCTGGGGCGGTGCCCCGCTGGTGGGAGATACCTGATTGAGGGGGAAAAACCCCGCTAGTCGACGGTAGGTCGGCGCCGGATCTCGCCATCCAGCAGAGAAAAGATCATCGTCTTCTCACGAGAAAAAAACACACACTACATTAATGGGCCTAATGACCAAAGTAGTTGACGCGCCCGAAATCACGAACAATCAATCAGTCGATCAATCAATAACGATATAAACGAGTCACGGACCGCGCGCGATCTTTCTTTACTTATCCCCTATCCCCTTACACTCACCTACGCACATACACACACAAGACGCACACACTTATTGTAACACGCACATACACTACCACGCATGTCGGGAAACAGTAGGGCTCTTAGAGCTTGTCAGTTCACTGGCTGACGGAGATACCTAAAGAGAAAACACCCGCTAGTCGACGTTCAAGTCGGTACGAGATTTAACATACCAGCGGGTGAGGTACCTATGAGCTGGCGTCTGCGATATGCACTACAGTCACCAAGGTAATGATCAGACCATTGTACATGCACAGAAACAAAACAATCATTGAATCAAATTCCCCAATGTCTATATAAATTGATCCTTGACAATGTACGTTAACCTTAGGATGTAAGAAGCCGGGAAACTACATTAACGCATATGCAGAGCCTCTGAGGTCCTGAGTTTACGCTTGAAAATATGTTCCACAGACGTAAAGAATACCAAGTTGTGACCCTGTTACTTGTATTTTAATAATTAAATTCGTTCAAAGAATTATCACCTCCGAGCGTAAATGCATCGACAAATGTGACAAGGTGGTGACAATTATATATCATAACGGACAATAAATCAGACCTAAGAAGTTGTTCAAAGAATTCGTTGTCTCGGTGGCTTAGAAATTAGAGCAACTGAGAAGAAATTAGAGCCAGGAGACCCGGGTTCGAATCCCGGTCGGGGTGACAAGTCTTTGAACAAATTTCATTAGTCGCAATCAAGCACAGTAGTGAACAAATTAATCCGAACTCGTGCTGTCCTTTAGAGCACCTTTTTTCACAATGGAGAACATATGAAACTTACAATTTTCATGTAGTGAATAATTTAAATGTCTTTCTTTATTGTTAATAAGTTCATTTATTCGTTTAGGCATTGACTCTACTAAACTTAAACATTGTTTTTTGATTTCTTCGCCACGAAACTAATTCACAACTGTCTCAAGAAGGTTTACTTATGTGTCACATTTCATTTTTCTGAGTCGATCGGATTTAGATCAGGAGAATTTCCTGACCACAGGAGCACTTGAAAATTGTTCGTTTGAGAAAAAAAATGTCAGCTTTCTCCGATGTTTCTGTTGTGTTATTATTCACTGTAATGGACAAAATTAGGAAAACATTTTTACCAAATACAGTAAATCATCATTAACACGAATTTCAAGGGACCGAAATAAGCAAGAGTTCGTGTCAAAATATTCCTGTTATCCGAGTGTTATGAATGTCCGTATTATCGCAATCCCTTGACGAGACCGAAATTTTGTTCGTGTTATGGCGAGTTCGTGCTAACGAGGGTTTACTGCCATGAAAACACTACGACAATTCTCTCAGTTCGGATTAATTGGTTCGTGTTACGCCGAGTTCGTGCTAACGAGTGTTTACTGTCATGAACACACTACGACAATTCTCTCCGTTCGGATTAATTTGTTCGCATCTGCGCGCAAGCTGGATGGCAAGCAGGAATATCTCTCACCGTGTAATCGAAGTGCCGGAGCGGTAGTATAGCCACAGCGGCGGCCGGGGTGCGTCTGTGCGGTGGACACGGCGGGCCGGCGGGCGGCGGCGGCGGCGGCGGTGGGGTGGGGGTGACGAACCTCGTGCTTCGCGGCGCGTCCGTCAACTGGCAAGGCGAGCGCCCGACTGACCAGGCAGCAACCCTTGCTGCGTTTTCTACCGCGCCCGCCGCCCTGCCCCCCCTCCCCCGCTCCCTTCTTCCACAAGAAGAAGACGCCCTTTCGCCTGACACCCCAGGGCGGGGGTGGGGTGGGGGCCGCGGGGTTGCGCGTGGCCAGATCGCAACCCCCCGTCAGCTTCCGGTTGACGCACTGTTACGATTAGTTGTTTACGCTGTTGGCGGTTGGGGTGTGGAAGAAGAAGAAGAAAAAGAACGAGTCGGAGAGGAGAAGAAGGAGGACAAAAAGAAGAGGATGATGAACAAAATGGAGACTTGAGAGAACGGAATGTATTGCCGAAAACAGAGAGGAAATTATTAAGAAATAATAATAATAATAATAATGATAATAATAATAACAATAAAATATCCCGTATGTTGCGCAAAGTATTGTGTAGAAGCACACACATATTGTTGCACGTGTAGGTTGTTGCACCATTGCGGTTAGTTGTAAACACTGTTTGGTTGATCGGGTGTGAAAGAAGAAGAAGAAGAAGAACCAGACGAAGAGGAAGCGAAGGAGAACAAAAGGAAGAAAATGATGAACAAAAGATGCCTTAAGAGAACGGAACAAATTGCCGACAAGAGGAGAATTATTAAGAAATAATCGTAATAACAATAAAATAGCCCGAATTTTGTGCAAAGTATTGCGTAGAAGAACCCACATATTGTTGCACGTGTAGGTTGATGCACCATTGCGGTTAGTTGTAAACTCTGTGTTGGTTGATCGGATGTGAAAGAAGAAGAAGAAGAAGAAGAAGGAGACTGAGAGGAGACGAAGAAGGAGGGGAGAAGAAGAAAATCATGGTGAACAAAGAGTTGCCTTAAGAGAATGGAATAAACCGCCGAAAACAAGAGAGAAAAATTATTAAGAAATAATAATAGAAATAATAACAACAATAAAATAGCCCGTATTTTTCCCAAAGTATTGTTGAAGCACCCACATACGCTAGATTGGATGATGCACGGCTATACGGTGATTAGTTGTTGCGATTAGATTTCAAAACTATTAATTGTTTGGGCGTGAAAGAAGGAGCAAATGGGGAAAGGGAAGGAGAAAAAAATAAAAACAAAAAGGAGCCTTAGGAGAACGGGATAAATTGGGATATATTAAGGTAGATAAGGAAGAAAAAGAATAATGATAATAATAATGAAATAACAATAATAATAATAATAATAATAATAACAACAACGATAAAAAACAGCCCATATTTTGCACTATGCATAGATGAAGCACCCACACATCTAAATCTGATTCTTAAGAATCTGGCCAGACATCTACAATAAAAACGCAAAATGTTAAGAAAGAAGTTTTAATGATTTAATTTACATTACATTTATTTTACAATTAAATCTTTTATCCACCTTATTATAAGTTCGTATTGCCTCATAACTAAACCCACATTTTCTTACAGATGTGACGAAGGAAGTATTTAAAAATAGAACGAAGGGGAAGAATAAAATAACGACTTGAGAAAGGTGACTGAAATAGAACAGATGTCATTACGCCATGAGAAAAATACAGAAGAATGGTTGTTAAATGTTACCTTTGAAGTTGGAAATTCATTATTATGATACAATTTGTATGTTATGAACGTATTCTAAAAAAAACACATTTGAATATATACACTTTACCTTGAGTATTACTTTAATAAAAACGAGCAAATTGCGTAAATAATGATTTACTATAATTCAATTTTAAAAAATGTACATTCACGGGCGTATTAAAATTAATAAAGCATTTCGTTAAGAAGAAAATAGAAATTACGAAAAAAAATGTAATGTAAGAACCTTTTAACATATACAATTTAAAAGAAAATCTTATCTGTTTATGTGCAATAATGAAGTGCGATTTCCGCCCGTAATTGTTTTTAAAGCCATGTTCAAATGGGCGTAATAAGAGCCACTAAACGAACATACACAAGAGCAGGTACGTCATCATTAAATCAGAAGGCGTCATTTAACGTCTATTATTGTGAAAATTATTTGTATTACTTATTCTGATCACAAGAGACTAGCGAAAATATTCAAGATAATAGAAATATCCTTGCCAGGCATTTTCAACGTAATAGACATTCTAAATATAACCTTTGCAGAGAAAGTTGATTGTCTAACAAAAGAACTATTTCGTAACGCCCATTGTATATAGTAAGGCCTTCTGTGTCTTTGCTTTGCTTATCCCTTCTCCCTCCCCCTACAAGCCATCTAAAATCCAATAACCTGAAGGAGAAGAAATGGTGGAAAGAGGCGCTGCTGATTCAGGTATACGTAATCCATTTCTTTGTTTCCTGTGAGTCCAAGTCGTGTAAGAACTCAACGCCTGTAACTCGAACGCCGAACATGATGCATATAAGTAACTAGAAATGCGTTCCTAATGTCGTTATACTATACTTACTAGTTGATTGTGGCGTCGCCGACGCTGTAAACTGTTTTAAAAGTATTTTCGTGTGTTAAAAATTTCTCATGCATAGCTTTGTTCAAATAAGTTATTACAGGCTCTATCATTGGACATACCAATGAATCGTAGTAGCCAATAAGGTATTACACCTGTTCAAAAAGTCCCGACACCCAATAGCCTCGTATGTTACCTCCATAGGGGATATGAACTGATGATATTGCAATTTCAAAATTATAAATGCCGTAAAAAATACTTGCAGGTGTGAATGATGCCGAATAGTTATAATTTAGTGCAGCTTTTTACGTTTATTTGCTAATACACTCATAAAAAATCTTATATAAGCTGTAGAAAATGTTGATTCATACGTTTTTAAAACTATCAATACACACAAAAATATTTAGACTTGCCCGAATAGCTTAACAAGTCAAACAAGAAAATTTATTACTTGAATTTATGATATATGAAAATACATTGTAATTAAATAATTTTTATAAACCTTTTTCATATTTACGATCTTGCATGTCACAAAAAAAATAAAACGCATGTCCACCATTTTGACGCGAGTATGGTTGCGATATTTAATTCAGTGCTGCAGTGCATTTTGCAAGTGTTTCTCCGTAATTACATCATGGTACTGGCGATTAATTTATTTATAGTCAAAAACTGCAAAAACTATGATATACCAGGGAAAAACAAAATTTGTGCCCGTTTTCTGCAAACTCTAGAATCCCTACCCCCTTTTACTGCACTTTGTATAATTATGAAAATTAGCATCATTATGAAAATGGTTGGAAAAAATGAAAACTAGAATATTACATTTTCTTGAGACATAAAATGTTTTTGGATCGGCAAACGATCAACGATTGGTTTTTACAAAGTTGCTCTCGAAATAACCCGGCCCTTTTGCCTAACTCGTCCGACAACCAGAAAACGGCTGGACTCAAAACCAATCTTCTTCGCGCAATCCGTGTTGAGTCTATTATTCATAAGCATTCTTCAGATTTTCGGAAAAATGGAATTTAAAAATGTGTAAATGGATTTGTGAATCTACAGCACGCCTTGGCGCCTTACACTCAGAAAATTGGTTCTAAACAAGTTGTTACTATTCAAATGCAGTAACGGATTTTGTCTAAAAGTCAGGAATTGCAACAGCTTAAGAACGAGAAATTCCACCAAGCATGTCGTCCAGGATTGTCCTCAAATCTTCTTACTTAGCTCTCTCATTTTCTAGGAGTTAAAACGTTTTTGCGTCACACAGCCCCTACTAGCATTGCCTTTAAAAATCATGGACAAATCGTGTACTACTGCGTTAGGGATGAAATGGACTTGAATCATGAAATGAAATACAGTATTTTATTACACAAACTGGTAAATTCTGTAGTTTAGCCGAATTGGTTAACGCGAACACAGTATGTTCTCCAGATTCAAGTTTATACTCTCCGCACATTTTTGTTTTATCCATTGCTATCCAATAATAATAATATTAATAATAATAATAATAATAATAATAATAATAATAATAAGTAGACTTTATATTCAGCCGACACATAACATCTTTAGTCGTGATTTAGAGGAATAATAATAATAATAATAATAACAATAATAATAATAACATAACTTACAAACTAACTAATAATAAAATACAAATATCTGGGAATTGAAGAATGTGAGACCATCTCGAACGACACAGTGAAAGAGAATTCGCAATTTACAGAAGAGTGAGACTGGTCCTGCGGTCCGCTCTGATTTCCAGAAATAAAATATCAGCAATAGGTAGTGTGGCGGTGCCTGTAGCCGAATACAGTTTCGGACTAGTGGACTGGACTGAGCAAGAAATTCCCATGATGGATCGAAAAACCAGTAAACTTCTAACAATGCACACCCTCGAGCTGATGTACATAGACTTTATGTGAACATAGACTTTACAAATTGAGGCCTCCTGGCACAACGCAATAGACGGGATGGGAAAGTATGTAGTCAGCCATCAAGATGACCCTCTAATAAGGCAGGTCATGAAATCTGACCGAAGAATGGAAAACAGAGGCATTGTTAGTGTAGCAAGAAGCATTGCGAAGAAAACTAGGCAAGACACGCAGAATGACATTGATACTGAACTTCTGATACTTCTTAACATGAAATGTGAGACACGAAAAATGTTAAAGAAATTGTGGAGAGACAAACCACTCCACGGAAAATATTTGAAACGAATGGACAGAGCAAAGATCAATAAAGATCAATCATTTATGTGACTTAAAAGGGTAGGAACGAAGCCAGAATCGGAAGCACTTGTAATAGCTACCCAAAATCAGGCCTTGAGAACAAGACATTATGATAAAGCGGTTCCCAAAATTTTCCAAGATGATAAATGCCTCATTTGCCAGGCACACGTAGAAATCATTGATCATATTGTCCAATCCTAGCGAACACCGATTACTTGAAAAGACGCGACACGGTGTGTAGCTACCTTCACTGGCAGATCTGTACCGCCCTTGAAGTTGAAAATTCATGCCCGAAGTGGTACAAACACTCACCAAAACCGGTGACCTCTGTTGTGTGCGATATGGTACGACTAACAAATTCAAACTGATCGCACGATAGTGGCAAACAAACCGGATATATTATCCGGAATTTGGAGAAAAAAATCCTGTTTACTTGTCGATGTTGCTGTACCTTGCGATCAAAACGTCTTTACCAAAAATGCAGAGACACGTCTTAAATACAAGAGTTTGGAAATCGAGAACAGCCGAATGTGGGGTATAAAAGCACAGTCATCCCGATATTTATCGGAGCTCTGAGATTTGTTCCGCAAAATTTGAGTAAGAACTTGTCTAAACTCCCAGGTCATTCAAAAGACTGGGAAGTGCAAGAAATTGCTTTATTTGGAACACCCCTCATTTTGCGCAAAGTATTGTAGAGTCACCTACAGCCCCTAGATCTGCTCCTTAGGTAGCTGGTTGCATCCTGGAGCAGATTGTATTTTGAACAGAGTCATAACATCTTTTGTCGTGATATAATGTGAAAATAATCATAACAATAATAATAATAATAATAATAATAATAATAATAGTAATAATTATTATTATTATAGTGATGGACAAGAGGTTCTAGTGTTGGAGTCCCGACGGTGGCAGGATTTTCGACACAAGCTATGACTAGCTAGGTCGAATTCAGTCTCTGTTGGAGGAGAAATCTAGCGGCCGGCTGCTCTAATTGGTTGTTTTACGTGGTTTCTCCCATGAACACTAGGCGAATGCCAGAGTAGTACCCTTACAAACGGGCCACGGACCGCGCGCGATCTCTCCTTCCTCTTCCTTGTCCTATTCTCTCCTCTTACACACACACTTACACTAACATGCACTACACTACCACATATGCCGGGAGACCGGTCGGGAGCTTAGAGCTTGTCCCGGCTGGGGCGGTGCCCCGCTGGTGGGAGATACCTGGTTGAGAGGAAAAAACCCCGCAAGTCGACAGTAGGACGGCGACGGTTCTCGCCATCCAGCGGGGAAATGATCATCGCCACCTACCAAGGAAAAACACACACTCCGTAGTTGACGCGCCCGGAATCACGAATGAATCAATCAATCAATCGGCGTTTAGGTCGACGCCGGATCTCACCAGCGGGGGGAGGGCTGCTACCTTTTGAGATAAAAAAGGCATTAACAACAGTAACGGAACTATTGATCGTAGCAGTTGACATGCTTGGAATGATCAATAAATAAATCCACACCCGAACGTGTCGGACAACCCGAGCTTCGATTGATTGATTGGTGATTCCGGGCACGTCAACTGCTAAGGTCATTAGTCCCGTATGTGTAACGCACTGTGTTTTCGTCGTTAGTGGTGATACGCAATTACCCCGCTGAATGGTGAGTTCCGGCGCCAACCTACCGTCGACTAGCGGGGTTTCCCTCCGCCAGGTATCTCCCACCAGCGGGGCACCGCCACAGCGGGGACAAGCTCTAAGCTCCCGACCGGTCTCCCGGCATGTGTGGTAGTGTAGTGCATGTTAGTGTAAGTGTGTGTGTAAGAGGAGAGGATAGGACAAGCAAGAGGAAGGAAAGATCGCGCGCGGTCCGTGGCCCGTTTGTTAGGGAACTGCTCCGGCGTTCGCCTGGTGTTGATCGGAGAAACCACGGAAAAATAACAAAGAGAGCAGCCGGCCGCTAGAATTCGCTTCCAGACAGCGGCTGTATTCGACGTAGCTGACAAGCTAGTGTCGAAAATCGTGACTCGAACCTTGGACCTCTCGGTTACAGGCGCTGCAGTGAAACCAGTTGATGCCCTGAGCCACCTCTCTCGGTGAATGCTTCAAAGTGGGTGTACCCTGCTAATACGTAATAAAATGTCCAACACTTGTTTGCATCGAGTACGTCATAAGAAATACGCGTGTTCCTTGGGAGACACGAAAATGTGTTTTTAAGGTTGTAAGTCGCATCTTTTCCTTCTTATGCACGTTGGTTGCGTAAGTTAAAATATGACGTGTGTTGTTGGTGGCGTCTCTCGGTGCCCTTATATCATAATCTGCAAACGAGTATAAGTTTTGCCCTTTTTTTTGTTTCTGGCCTTGCCTACCCTTTTGTGCGGATGATGTCTTATAAATGGTACACAAACGTCATCTTTTCTTAGCGTGTTCTGTACAGAAAGGATTTGACCTGTTTTGTTCTCTAGAATCCACAAGGTGTTTATACTTTTGGACGATAAATATCGTCTGACCCTTCGTACTTTTGTGCCGAAACTATTGATGAAGATAAAGTAAGACGAGATTCTATTAATACTTTACTCTTTGCGTGCGTGACTTAACACGCTTCGCAAACATTCGCTGAAATCACTGTGTAAGCAAATTTGCACATCATATTGAACAAAAATTTACTTCGATATGACAACACGTGAGACAGGAGTAGAGTGTGTAAATGTAGCAGTAGTTTTAATGCAGTAAGTTGGCATTTTACTTGTAAGTTGGATTTTGCATATTTTAGTGCGCGTGAATTTCTATTGGCTTGGAAACGAAATTTTAAAGTGCGGTTTTTTGATAAGTCATATGTTCACTGAAATATATTTACACGTTGATTAATTGATTGTTAGTGATTCCGGGCATGTCAACTGCTAATGTCGTTAGTCTCGTAAGCGTAGTGCATCTTTTTTTCCTTGGGAGGTGGCAGTGGTCTTCCTGGTTGACGAGACCCTACGCCGACCTACCGTCGGCTAGAGGGTTTTTCTCAACCAGGTTTCTCTCATCAGCAGGGTCAGCTCTAAGCTCCCAACCGGTCTCCCGGCATGTGTAGCAGTGTCGTGCATATAAGTTTCTTACTGTGATTCTTAAAGTTTTGTGTTGAAAGATTTGTAATTTATTATTATTGTGGTTGGGGCAACCGAAATCCATACAGGGCACATATAAGTTAATACCGGACGAAGAATTGATTTGTATATAATTAAAGAAGAATGGAGTTTTAAAGAAGAGTTGCACTTGAGAATCGGACATTAAATAGCAAATCGTTTATCGGCTTCATTTACTTTGGTTGAGATGTGGTAGAGCCAATTCAATCTTGTGTCCATGAAAACGTCGAGATAACAAATAGATGAATTTAGTGAAGACCAAGGAATGCCAGACTGCTAACCTATGGTTCATTTAACTTGACGTAGTACTGATAAGGAGTATAGTGTGGTAAATTTTCAGTAAAATGTTGCGAGCACCAACTGAACATGAAAAACAGCTACAAGACACAGAAACTAATGACGCTACAAGAAAAGTAATTACAAAATTGGCCAGTAAGTGCACATCTTTGACAGAAATATTGGAATTTGTAAATTTACTACATTTAACAGTGCAGTCAATAGTTTTACATGTGTCTATTTGTAAAGAAGAGAAATCCAAATCGGGAGACTACAAGTGTTGAGTGAAGCAGATAAACAGTTTATTACTTGAGAAATAAAAGGCCCCTAAATTGATTGAGAATAAATGAGTAGAGGAATTGAAAAGTCGTGGTGTCCAAGTATCAACGATACAACTTTGTGGGAAAAACGGGATTCAAGGACGGGTTGCCCGAAAAACTAATTGTGAGTGAGTAAATATCAAAAAGCTCTTAAATGTTGTAACTGACAAAATATGAGGTTCCGACCTTCGTATTTCAGATATCTTCAAACTATAGAAAATTTAATATTTTTGGATCCGACGAAAGATACATGGTGTGGCACAAACGTAATGCAGAATTGGACCCACGATTGATTGATTGATTGATTGACTGATGTTTCCGGACAACGTCACGTCACGTGTTATGTATCTCACGTTATTAATCTCACGAGGAAAACCCGGCAGACGTTGTTCTGCCCTTCATCCCCCTCTTTCCCCTCCCATCACCCTTTCTCACTTTCTCTCCCTCCTTCCCTCACCCTGTCCCTGTATGTCTCTGTCTCTGCCGCTCTCTGTCCCTCTCATCCACATTTACTTGCACATTCTGCACGCCCCTGACCGTGTGAGATAATATCGGGAAGCGTCGGACCAGCAAAAATGTGCGTTAAAAAGGAGTATTTTCTTTTATTTATAATTACCGGGGATTTTGTAGTATTTTGAGCTTTCTTAATACGAAAGAATGTAATTGTAAGTTTTCTGGTATCTATATTCTTCTCTAGCGCAAACATTTCTTATGGGTGGACGGACCGACGGACATACAGGCAGACGTTTTCAACGAAAAAAAAATCTGTTTTTCGGTGTCAGGTAATAACTCTCTCCCCCAAAAAGGAATTCTTTGCAGATTTACATAACTTCGCCTATACCACGTCTACGAGGAAATGAAATTACGATTTTGGAGATAAGTCACTTTTCTCGTGCAACGACAATACGCACAATTATCTTATAACGCGACCAAGTGGAGTGTAGGACTGGCTATGAGGGCAGCAGTGCTCTTCGTTTTGCTTCGGAGAGAAAGAGACAGAGCTACTGGTATACTCAGTGCAACTGAAAACAGAAGCACTGATATAGATCAAGGTCCGAAGCCTCTTGTAATGTTATCTTAGGTTCAACAATACCCGTGAAATTCCATTTAATATCACGAAAAATGCCGGCGCGTTCGATAATTATATTAATACTGATAACCGTATAAAGAACAGAAGTATTTTGACTTCTTAAAAGTAATCAAATCACATATTCCAGACATGTTACACAACAAATTCTACAATATAAGTACATTAGATTATAATCTAATTATTATATAAATAATTATTCGATTTAATGAAAAGCATCCAGGAATTTTTTGTTTCACTTCCAGAAATCCTTATAATACAACGTAATGAAGTTGTGTTTCAAATCGTAAATGAGTGATCGAATTATTAAGTGCTTTCTGTGTGGTTAAAGTCATGTTTCCATGGAAAATTATCTGAAAAAAACTAATTGGGCTGATTAATTAGCGTTACGTACAATGTTATGCAAAAATGCTTCATGACTTTGGAACAGTGCATGAATGCAATAGACTACACCGCTCCGGCGCTAAAGCGCGAAGCAACTGTTAGTTAGTTAGTTAGTTAATGCCTTATTTTACGTGGCGAGACTTGGGCCATCAGACCCGCTCTTCCGTCTGACCACGCAAATTTCGCTACGCTCCTTTCACCTAGCGGAGAAAGAAGGTCTCTTGGGTGACGAATGAGGCGATTTTGAATTTAGCTCAGAGGCATCATTTAGGCTTGAGGATCTTTTACATGCAGTAAATCTACTAATATGGGACAGCCGGCTTTACTTCCCCTCCGAAGGAAGGCGTACGAAGGATTTTTTTGCCCTTAAAAATCCACGGCTTCGATCGGGTTTGAACCCGCAATCTTGGTTACAACCATCCGATACGCTGACCGTTAAAACTGCAAACTGTCACCGTTGTTAGTTCTCAGTTCCCTCTTCAGTCCCACATTTCCCTTGGTAGGGTTATAGTTCGGGGGAAGTCCTTTTGATAATGCAGTTTGTGGTGAAACATTTGACATTTCCCCTCCACAGTGCCCATGAGGAGGCGGGCACATATTTTACTTAATGGTTACAAAGTGTGCTTCTGGCTTGTAGCTTAAGCAGCTCAGAGGGAGGTTTTTTTCTATTAACTAAAATTAACTTAAACTCACTTAATTTTAGGTTAAATCCAATTTACTAGTTACTAACGTAGCACTTTGGCATACCTAACTTCAACGAAAATTTTTATTATTTTATTTTTCTTAAGTAAAATTTTGCTTGACAATGTCTTGGTAAAATATTATTTTAATTTATTTCCATTCACGCATCATTCATTCTTGTGTGGTGAAACATACAAGCATTACGAATCGTGTCACGGAGTGCCTCAAACCGTATCATGTTTCTATCCATCGGATAGAATTAATCTGGATCATTGTGAAGAACTCTTCCACATTTTCTTCTTCTGTAGCTCGAGCGGTGTGCTTCTGGACGCTTTGTGTGACTAACAATCATTCAAGTACCCTTTCAGGCAAACTCAACTGACCGGAAATTGCAGTATAAAATCAAATTGCACCAAACTCTGTGTCCTTTCCATCCACCCCAGATGGGGCATGTCCTTCTATTCATTTCTGCACTACTTCAAAAGTGGGTCATTCGGCGAACTGCCCTTCTGGTCGAGAAAAAAAAGACCGTTTTTTACACAACCTCGTAAAGAAGGGGCGTCGGGTAATCGTCGAACAAATGGGGTGCCGAAACTCGGGAGTTCTCCCAAGGTCGGGTGAAAGTAGCAGCAGGTACTTTGCACTGAGGGGCGTGAAGGCGTCTGGAGTGGACTGGGGGTGGGGGGTGGAAAGAGGAGCTGTGAATCGCTTGTCTTGAGAGCACCCTCTGAGCGTAACGGGGCTTCTCACCCGCTTGCTCTACTGGAGATGCGTAAACCGAAAAAAAAGGATGTGCAGAAGCAGGTCCCGTGGCCGAGATCGCTAAACAAGCAGTGTCGTGGCGATCTCGGACCGCAGGATCGCGGGTTCGAGTCCGGCCTCCGGTATGGGTGTATTTGTGTATGTGTGTACAGTTTTAGGGTTCGAGATCCACCGGTGGCAGAATTTGACACTGGCTACATAGGTAGGTCGAGTTCGGTGGTGTGTGGGGGGGAATTCTATCGACCGGCTGCTCTGGTCGGTAGTTGTCCGCGGTTCGATCAACACCAGGCGAATGCCGGAGCAAGTACCCTAACAAACAGGCCACGGACCGCGCGCGATCTTTCCTTCCTCTTCCTTGTGCTACCCTCACCCCTTACATACACTAACACGCACTACCACACATGCCGCGAGACCGGTCGGGAGTTTACAGCTTGTCTCGGCTGGGGCGGTGCCCCGCTGGTGGGAGATACCTGGTTGAGGGGAAAACCCCGCTAGTCGACGGTAGGTCGGCGCCGGATCTCACCATCCGGTGGGAAAAGATCATCACCACCTTCTGAGAAAAAACACACACTACACTTACGGGACCAATGCTCAAAGCAGTCGACGCGCCCGGAAACACGAATCAATCATTCAATCAACAAAAAAATCAAGAGAGTATAATATTTCAACAAAAAAAATTGTAGATGAAATAATCAAACGTGGGGCACCAAATTGTTCTACGCGACCGCCCCCGGGCTAAGGCCGATGACCTCTTTTCCGCGAGGGAACAACAAACAGACCGCAGTTGCAACAACGCGCGCATTCTCCTCGCTGTCGGAATTGGGCGGACTTGCGTTGTCGGAACTGGGAGAGGAGGTCAGGACGCCAGTGGTGGTATCCGGATGTGCAGGCGGCGCTGAGGGAGGGCTTTTGAAGCTTTCTCGCGCTTTCTCCGATTGCGAAGGTGTGAAGCGGTGGCGCGAGAAAGATTTAACGGGAAATTCGTAATTCCGCCTCGAGAATTCCACCCGCTATTTCCCCTCCACAGTACCCCTGAGGAGGCGGAATTTATTTTCTTAACTGGTATACACGTAAAGTGCTGCCTTGCGGCTTAAACAGATGAGAGGGAGGGTTTTTTTTTCTTTACCCAACTAAAATTAACTAAAACTAACTTAATTTTAGCTTAAATCTAATTTTCTAGTTTCTAATGTAGCATTTGGCATACCTAACTTAAACGAAACTTTTTTTTATTTTATCTTTTTTAACCCTAAGTAAGATTTTCTAGACGATGTCTTTGTAAAATGTTCTTTTTGTTTACTTGCATTCACGCATCATTCATTCTTGTTTCATTATATACATCACCATTCATTCTACTCATTCACACCCACTGCATGTCGTTACACTAGTCTTCTGTTCGCCACGGCGCTGACTTGATTGGGAGTGTCCGTGGCGCTCAGGCCCATTTGGGGGCGTGGCAGGCGGGGCGCGGCGTCGCGTTCCATGGCCGATGGCGTGTCTTCTCCGCCGTGTTCGTCCACCCCGCACCCCCCGCTGACGAGTACGATTTCGGGGGCCTGCCGTTTATTAATTGAAAGTGTAGAGCAGGACTGTCGAGGTCGCGGGTATGATAACTGGCTTTTCTTCAATTTTCTTCTTTTTTTTTTTCAACTTTCCCCCCGCCAGTAGCCCTGGCGAGGCGGTAGTTTATTGGCTATTGGGGTGTACATGCGCCGCAGCTCGTTGGCTTATGCGGCAAGGACGGGGGCATCTTATAAACTGACTTATTAACTAACTTAATACTAACTTAACCTATGGATGAAGCCGGCACTTTGGCCGGCAACCTAAGATTTAAATTAACTAGGACCCGGATATTTAGGTTTTAGTCTATTTTATTCCTCACCTCGTAATGTTATTATTTTTATACTTGTCCGTTTTTGAACAGGCCCGTCTTTCAGGGAGATGGGGCCCTGAGGCTCTTTAAGATTTGGGGTCCCTAAGTATTGTCTGAAAATATTATTATGTCATTTTGTCATAATTTATTCTGAAAAGTCAATATTGTGGCGTACTGGACATGAAAAGCACAGACGACAGATTCTGAATAGTATGTACAGTATATTTACAATAATAAATTACAAGAAAATGTTACAAAATTGAAAACCTTAGGCAACCTTTCTATTCTCTAAGCCGCGAAACCCCGCGACCGTCCCTAGGCTGAGCCCAGTGCCTCTGCTCGAGAGCATGAGAAGCTGCGCGAAGTGCGAGCTGTCGGACATTAGTCCCCGTAACTAGATGTTACATGGCCGGATGCCAAAACGTGCAAGGTTGCACGGAGATACCTCACGTCTTTCGACTCACTAGCGTATCCCCCGAGCGCATGTCGGCGCCGCAATAAATACCCCACGGCTCGTCCCCCACTCTACCAGCGGCGGGCGTCATTCGGCTCGCAAGCCAGCCCTCAGCAGAGAGCAGCCTTCATCAATGGACTCGCACTCAGGCACGCTCAGTTGTCCTGGCTATTTTGAGGCTGGGATTTCCTGCCCGGCGCGCGCCGGCGAGGCGCCGCCGCATTCCACCCCCATCCCCCATCCGGCTTAAGGCCGGGCTTTCCAGCGAAACGGCACGTGCGCCACCTCGCGACGCTACAGACCCTCCCATGCCGGGGGTGAGAATTTTTTTTTCGCAGCAAAATATGCCCAGGAAAAAAATTCTGCTAGCTAAAGTACCTGGTCCTGAGACATTACATCATAATTTTTTACATGAACATAATAATATCAAAACCCTATCTAGTCAAAATTTGTGAAATAATCTGTGGGCTGTCCCCCCGTTTTTTCCTAACTATGTTGCCATTTACATTTAAACCTTACATCTATTTACATACATAAATATTCTTGACGCATCTTGAACTACATAAAATCCTGAAATACAAAACATTTACTTTACATTGAAATATTACATGATAATTCTTGACGCCTCTTGCATTACATGAAAACCTGAAATATAAAATACAAAACATTTACGTTGCATTGAAGTATTACATAATAATTGTGGAATTCGTTATATACATCATGTGCCGTTCTTAACTGAATTTATTGACACATGTATGTATCTACATATAAAAATGATCACAATAACAAAACAATTTTACCCTTGAATTTATAAAATTATTTACATAGAATTTCACCGACATTTATACATGTCATGAACGTGTGTGTTCCCTACACTCGCCTGTGGATCAATTCACACAATCAAACATGCGACTAAGCGCATCTGCATTAACATTTTCTGAGCCCTTTTTGTGCATGAATGCGTAAATCGAGGTGCTGAATTAAAAGGGACCAGCGTAATAATCTGGGGTTTTTGCCAGACGTATTACGCAACCAGACCAACGGGTTGTGGTCGGTTTCGGACCTGAATTGTGGCCTGCCCGTCGAGATAAATCTTAAGTTTATCCAACCCCCAAATAAGAGCCAAACACTCAAAGTTCTGAGGTGCCATAATGAGTTTCTGTATCACTTAATTTACGGCTTAGAAAAACACTGGTTGTTCTACTCCCTCGTCATTTACTTGGTAGAGAACCACGCCTAAGCCTCTCTGAGATGCATCTGCCTGAACTCGAAATTCCTTGCTATAATCAGGAGCATATACCGCTGTTTTTTCGCTAAGAGCTTGTCGCAACTCATTGAAAGACTTTTCACATGCCTCTGTCCAGACGACTTTACCCTGGCGCTCGCGTCCCCGCAGCGCATCTGTCAGTGCCGCCGCTTTCTCCGCAAACCCGGGTATCAAGCGTCGATAATATCCTACAATCCGAGCAAAGAACGCACTTGTTTCTTTGATTCTGGTCTAGGAAAGTTCTGGATTGCTTGTATCTTGGCTTCGGCCGGCCGCAATTTCCCGTTACCGACGACGTAACCAAGATATTTTACATTAGCCCGCGCAAACAAGCACTTGCGCGGCTGCACTGTCAATTTGGCGGATTTCAATATACTAAAGACCGTATCTAGGTGCCGAATGTGTTCTTGCCAAGTGTTACTGAAAACCGCGATGTCATCAAGGTACGGTACCCGCGAATTCTTGGCAGTTTTTTAGCAAAGTGCCCATGATTTTACAGCATTGATAAGGGCCGTTCTTTATCCCGAAGGGTAACCTAAGTCGGTCGATACGTGCCGAAACTGGTCACGAACGCCGAATATCTCTGCGCCCTATCCGTAGACCTATCTGCCAGAAACACTTACTTAAATCTAACACACTAATGATTTAGCTGCAGCTACCTGTTCAATCCGTTCTTCGAGATTTGGGTAACGGAAAGTAATCCTGTTTTAATAATCTCGTTGAGGCGCCTAAAATCTATGCAGGGCCGTGGAGACTTGCCCGGGGCCTCGATCAGGATCATAGGAGACGTATAATCACTCTCCGCCTCCACAATGATGTTGTCGCGAAGCATTTTGTCCACCTCTTCCCGCAATATCTTAGTTTGTCTCGGCGACATGCGGTAGGGTACACTTCGGACTACTTTATCAGTGTCAGTTAATTCAATGTCCATGGTCGTTACATCTGTAAGACCAGGTTTCTCACTAAAAATACACCTGTATTTACAAATGACATTTTTAAGTGCTTCGCGGAACTCGGGTTCAACCTTAGTATCGTTTAGCATTTCTTCCGCGTCAAAGTCGTCGGAATCTAATCTTAACGCGTAGCGGTCTAACGCGTCTTCCTCGCCTGCGGCAGTGACCGTCGCAGAACCGAGAAAGTTCACGTATTCAGTACGTTGGTGATACTTTTTCATCATGTTGATGTGATACACGCGTGGTTCTTTCCGCCCCGGCATCTGAACTACGTATTGTGTTCGGACATTTTCTCCCGAACTTCGCCTGGCCCGACCCACTGCACCGCGAGTTTCCGCGTTCTGTTAGGCGCCAAAACCAGCACCTTCGCGCCTATTTCAAAACTGCGCGAGATCGCCTTGCGGTCGTACCACACCTTACGCTTGCGTTGTTCTTCCGCCATTTTGGTATGGGCAAGTTCACGCGAACGCTTCAGTCTATTAATCAACTTGAACACGTGCTCAACCACCGTGCTCCCTTCGCTTTCTGCTGCACCCGCAAGCTTTTCGTAAAGCAGCGTCATGGGTGTGCGGAGATTTTTCCCATAGACTAACTCGGCTGGAGAAAAACCTATCGATTCGTGCACACTCGTGCGTAACGCGAACATAATTGCAGGAAGCTGGCACTCCCAGTCAGTCCTTGCCTCTAAACAAAGAACCTTCATCAACCGGTTCATGGTTCTGTGCATCCGTTCTACGGCATTAGATTGCGGATGATAAGGCGAACTTCTAATTAATCTAATGCAAAATCTCTCGGCGAATTCCGCCATCAGAGTGCTAGTAAAACAAGTTCCCTGATCTGTTTGAAGCTCTCGCGGAAATCCAATCCGACTGAACAGATCTAATAAAGCTTCAATGACCGTGACCGTCGTCAGATCACGTATGGGAATAGCCTCGGGATATTTTGTTGCTAAACACATTGCAGTTAGTATGAACTTGTTTCCTGACTCAGACTCGGGAAAAGGGCCACAAGCATCTACATTTACTTTCTCAAACGCCTCACCCGTTATAGGTACAATTTTTAAAGGCGCGCGAAGCTTCTCGCCGCCGTTACCTACGCGCTGGCAACTATCGCAGCTACGTACGTAATTTTCCATATCTTTGTAACAGTTTCGGCCAGAAGAAATACTTGGCCATCGCGTCTTTACTTTTTGTGACACCTAAAGACCGTGGGCGACTTCATGGCAAAGCTTCAATATGGTGCCACGATACACCCGCGGAGTCACAAGCATGGAGAATTGCTCACCGCGCTTGCTCTGCCGTTTCCGGAACAAAAGGCCGCGTTCTATAAAATAATCGCGCCGTTCCGTTTCTGGGCCTTCGGCTAGCTCGAATAGCGGTAAGAGCTCTTCATCCTGTCTCTGAGCTTTCGCAAATTCGGACGGGTCTAAACGGGACATGCAACGCTCCCGGAATCTACTTCAAATTCCGCGTTGTTTTCAACAACATTGCCCGGGTCATTTACCTCGCCTAACAAGACACAAGTTTCCTCGTCGGGAGCTTTCGCGTCCGACGCAGGTTTTTTGGGTGCGTCGCGCGCACGACTTGTTCCTACGACCACGCCTAGCTCGACCGCTCCTTCCCCCAAAGCCTCGTTCATGACCGCAACCGGTGCGTCACCAGGGCGCTCGGCGGCCGGCGCGTTGCCTGGCGCCGCCGCCATCGCCTCCGGCCCCACCCCGTCGCCCTGCCCGGCCGCCGTCTGGGCACGGGTTCGCACCGCACAAAGAAACTGCGGTTCTAAAAACCCTTGCCTGATTTCCGAGAGAAGCGTGGCAGATCGATTACTCAGAATGTAATATTCTAAGTCGCAATTTTTCGCGACTGCGGCTTCGGTAACAAGCTTACCGAACGGGCCTACAATTTCTACCTTAGCTACCGGTAGATTTTTCGGCGCCTCGTCCAAGGGCTGCTTAAAAACCATACGGATTCGCCGGTATATTGATTCGGCCTGACGTATTTGCTGTTGATCAGATCAACCGTCGCCCCCAGAATCTCGTAAGAAGGAAATAGGATTTCCGCACAAAACCGTGCCGAACGTGTGAGGAAGCAACAATTCCTGCGCACTGTGTCGACAACGTGACACATTTTCTCGCTTGATTTGAGCTGAGGGCAGTATTTCTTAATGTGCCCCGGTTTTTTACATAAAGCACGTGCGTTCCTGCGGCTTGTCGAATTCCGCGTTCCTATCTGCCTTGGGCGCTGCGGGCTTAGAAGTGGAGGGCACGCTCTCCGTCACCTTTTTCCACTTTTGTCCCCCAGGCTCCTTGTGATTAACCTTAGAAAAACTTTCCTATACGCACTAGACCTATTGTTTTCGTAGGTGTCCAGCCTACGCGCCAGATCTTGGGACTGCGAAACCTCGCCCCAAACATCTACGAAATGGGCACGTATGTCCGCCGGCACCTTCCGTTTCATCTGATCGGTGACAATCAAATCTAATAATTGATCATAAGTTTCAACTTTCAACCCTGAAATCCATTTCTGGCAATAGTTCGTCAGTTCGCGAGCATAAACATTCCATGTAGTTTTCGCACCCTTTGCATGACTGCAAAACATCTGACGACATTTTTCAGGCGTGAATTTGTACATATCCAAAAGCTGCGTTTTTGATTTGATTATAATCCTGCTCTGAAGAATCTGATCCTACAACTAACCATGTATTTATTTCATTGGGAAGCAATCCCATTAATTGACTGACCCTATTCTACCGGCGCAATGTCGAGCTGACGAGCATGCGCCTCAAATACACTTAAAAACAAGGTAATATCCTCACCTTCGCCTTTGAATTTATCCATAACATGGCTGATACGGATACTACTTCTGTTTCCCGAATCTCTACTACCTAAAGATTCGCGCGAGGTAGCCTGATTAGCTAATTTCAGCCGTTCGAGTTCGTACTGCCGTTCCTGCTCTTTTTCCTGCCGTTCGCGTAATCTTTCCTGCTCCTTTTAATTCAAGTTCGCGTGCTTCTGCGACCTGTTCTTTCTCCTGATCAGCAAGTTGTTTCACGAATATTTCATCGTACTGCTCGCTTTCCGTGATGATAGATTTTAATCTAACTATCGTCTCGTTCCCTTCCAACGTTTCCCCCATCTCCGTCGCGACCCTAACAAGCACCCTCTTTCCTATAACCCGCTAAGAAAGACATTTTGCCTGAATTGATCCCCGGCCAGTACAAAAAACACACTTACGTTCAGTTGACCTCGGTGTCGCGTGAGCGCCAGCGCCTTCTGGATCCGGTTTTCTGGCCTCCTTCCTTCCTCTCGTTCTGGTCCGTCCGGGATGTCTCCTTCCAGTGCCAGTACCAATACCAGCTCCAGTTCCAGTACCAGTTCCAGCTCCAGTTCCAGTACCAATACCAATTCCAGTTCCAAGTTTTAGAAAAGAAAGGTTCCGAGTCGGATTGTACCGCCCCGAAACTACCGTACCGAATTACCGCACTTTCGGTTTCTCGTGGCGTGCACGACTCTGCCGGCGCCACGTAATTACGACGCGTGTGCACCTTTAACTGCGGTACACTGTCTTTACGCGTACTATTCCAGTTTTAGGACAAAAAACTGTGGCACTCCGGCGTGAGTTTTACAATACCGCTGCTAACCGTTTTAGACAAAAAACTGCGGCACTCCGGCGTGAGTTTACAATAACCGCTGCTACCAGTTTTAGAAAAAAAACTGCGGCAACAGACCGCGTGAGTTTTACGATAACTGCTGCCACCATTTGTTAGAAAAGAAAGGTTCCGAGTCTGTGTGCGTACTGGACATGAAAAGCACAGACGACAGATTCTGAATAGTATGTACAGTATATTTACAATAATAAATTACAAGAAATGTTACAAAATTGAAAACCTTAGGCAACCTTTCTATTCTCTAAGCCGCGAAACCCCGCGACCGTCCCTAGGCTGAGCCCAGTGCCTCTGCTCGAGAGCATGAGAAGCTGCGCGAAGTGCGAGCTGTCGGACATTAGTCCCCGTAACTAGATGTTACATGGCCGGATGCCAAAACGTGCAAGGTTGCACGGAGATACCTCACGTCTTTCGACTCACTAGCGTATCCCCCGAGCGCATGTCGGCGCCGCAATAAATACCCCACGGCTCGTCCCCCACTCTACCAGCGGCGGGCGTCATTCGGCTCGCAAGCCAGCCCTCAGCAGAGAGCAGCCTTCATCAATGGACTCGCACTCAGGCACGCTCAGTTGTCCTGGTTATTTTGAGGCTGGGATTTCCTGCCCGGCGCGCGCCGGCGAGGCGCCGCCGCATTCCACCCCCATCCCCCATCCGGCTTAAGGCCGGGCTTTCCAGCGAAACGGCACGTGCGCCACCTCGCGACGCTACACATAT
>JAHLJT010005437.1:105434242-105492594 GCA_031308135.1 Acheta domesticus | reverse complement strand
GCCCTGATTTTTGCAATTTGAAGGCTGGGATGATTATTTCCCTCCAAGAGCCTACAATTATTCTTAACTTTTGGGCGGGGTTTTCAGATTTTTCCTAAGGTTTTTATTTTGATGTTATTTCACGCCGTAAGAAGCAATGTTAATTGTTTCGCTTTGTACAGCGCCTGATTTTTGGAATTTTGAAGGCCGGGATGATTTTTTTTCCAAGAGCCCTAAATTATTCTTAACTTTGAGGGGTTTCAGATTTTTCCTAAGTGTTTTTGATTTTGGTGTTTATTTCCCGTAAGAAGCAATGTTAATTGTTTCGCTTTGTACAGCCCTGATTTTTGGAATTTGAAGGCGGGGATGATTTTTTCCAAGAGCCTAAAATTATTCTTAACTTTTGGGAGGGGTTTCAGATTTTTCCTAAGGTTTTTTGATTTTGGTGTTATTTCACCCGTAAGAAGCATGTTAATTGTTTCGCTTTTACAGCCCTGATTTTAGAATTTGAAGGCGGGGATGATTTTTTTCCAAGAGCCTAAAATTATTCTTAACTTTTGGGAGGGGTTTTCAGATTTTTCCTACGTTTTTGATTTTGGTGTTATTTCACCCGTAAGAAGCAATGTTAATTGTTTCGCTTTGTACAGCCCTGATTTTTGGAATTTGAAGGCGGGGGTTGATTTTTTTTTCCAAGAGCCTAAAATTATTCTTAACTTTTGGGAGGGGTTTCAGATTTTTCCTAAGGTTTTTTGATTTTGGTGTTATTTCACCCGTAAGAAGCAATGTTAATTGTTTCGCTTTGTACAGCCCTGATTTTAGAATTTGAAGGCGGGGTTGATTTTTTTCCAAGAGCCTAAAATTATTCTTAACTTTCGGGAGAGGTTTCAGATTTTTCCTAAGGTTTTTTGATTTTGGTGTTATTTCACCCGTAAGAACCATTGTTAATTGTTTCGCTTTGTACAGCCCTGATTTTTAGAATTTGAAGGCGGGGTTGATTTTTTTCCAAGAGCCTAAAATTATTCTTAACTTTTGGGAGGGGTTTCAGATTTTTCCTAAGGTTTTTTGATTTGGTGTTATTTCACCCGTAAGAAGCAATGTTAATTGTTTCGCTTTGTACAGCCCTGATTTTTAGAATTTGAAGGCGGGGTTGATTTTTTTCCAAGAGCCTAAAATTATTCTTAACTTTTGGGAGGGGTTTCAGATTTTTCCTAAGGTTTTTTGATTTTGGTGTTATTTCACCCGTAAGAACCAATGTTAATTGTTTCGCTTTGTACAGCCCTGATTTTTAGAATTTGAAGGCGGGGATGATTTTTTTCCAAGAGCCTAAAATTATTCTTAACTTTTGGGAGGGGTTTCAGATTTTTCCTACGGTTTTTTGATTTTGGTGTTATTTCACCCGTAAGAAGCAATGTTAATTGTTTCGCTTTGTACAGCCCTGAATTTTGGAATTTGAAGGCGGGGATGATTTTTTTCCAAGAGCCTAAATTATTCTTAACTTTTGGGAGGGGTTTCAGATTTTTTCTACGGTTTTTTTGATTTTGGTGTTATTTCACCGTAAGAAGCAATGTTAATTGTTTCGCTTTGTACAGACCTGAATTTTGGAATTTGAAGGCGGTGATGATGTTTTTCCAAGAGCCTAAAATTATTCTTAACTTTTGGGAGGGGTTTCAGATTTTACAATGATTTTGAGATAGATTGTGGGTGTGCGCTGCTAGCTTTAGACTAAAGCTAGCAGCGCCCATGATTTTCGGAAATCCAGAGGAGCCTAAAATTCGGGAATAGAGCATTTAATTAGCCTAAAATTAGCCTAAAATTTTTGATATAGTTTGGTTGAGATTGGTTTCTGGGCGCTGCTAGCTTTAGATGGCTGTGCTCCAGGCCAGAGGCGAAGCTCAAGGGGAATCTGGTGGCACAGGAATCAGTTTATTGATGGTGGGAAATTCTGAGATTCGGGTTACGTAAGCCAAGTACTCATTGCAGGGATCGGTGGATTCCACGGTGTTAGATGTATAGGTGTGTCAACTAGCCACCATTGGGGCAAATTTTTTGACGACAGTTTGAGGCTAGTTCTTCGCTTGTCCCTTACCACGGTGTTAGATATGTAGGTGTGTCAACTAGCCGCCTTTGAGACAAATTTCTGAAGCCAGTTTGAGGCTAGTTCCTCGCTTGTTCCTTACCACGGTGTTAGATGTATAGGTGTGTGAACTAGCCGCCTTGGGGCAAATTTTCTGACGCCAGTTTGAGGCTAGTTCCTCGCTTGTCCCTTACCACGGTGTAAGATATATTGGTGTGTCAACTAGCCGCCTTTGGGGCAAATTTTCTGATGCCAGTTTGATGCTAGTTCCTCGCTTGTCCGTACGGTGCGCACGATCGGTTTGGGTCGCGATGTAAGATATACATGTCAAGATGACATCTTAAACTGTAACTATCACACAGTTTTACAAAACATTTCCTACCCTTTTCATAAACTGTTCGATCTAGACTTTACCAATTCCACCACGAAACGACAAATCACTGATTTGAAATCAGCTGGCCATAGAGCTGTCGAATGGATCACGAACAATCATGTCCTTGCCAAATGAGACCCTCGGACTGCAGCGCTTATATGCGAGAACTGCGAGAACTAGCCTCCCATAAGCTTCAGTTTTAGACTGAGAGTGAACACACCTATTTATCTTACACCATGGTGGATTCCGCGGCGCCGTCTTGGCGTGGAGGGACTAGGAACAAACAGGATGGAGGCCTGCGGTGGGCCATCCCCTGTGGGTCATCTTCGCCCTGTTTTGCACACGAGCCTACTCGTGACACACGCCTCTGCGCACGTCACGGCTGTCAAGTGTCTCATACAACCCCTAGACGCCCCTCCAGGAGCTCCCCGTGCTCGGTGGCCTGTCCTCTGCTCTGTTGGCGCTCGTCCTAGTTGGACCGTTGACTCAGGCCAAGCCGAGCGACTGTCTTCATCAGTGATCACCAGATTTCAATCGGTAATGTGGAGAACGCGGATGGTACTTGCCATTTCATGAGATGTAACAAGGACCATCAGCCCACTATTTTCATGGTCACATGTAATCATATCTACCTCTTAATCAACTAGGTTAAGTCAAAGTGAGGGTATTTCGATTGAATACAAAGACCTTAGGAAATGTCTTCCTATGAGTTGTAAGTCAAAATACCTGTCTGTGAACAACATTAGCGCCTAAAATATTCGTGGGATTTTCCACAAAATGAATATTACGCGGTCAATCTGGCCCGAGTGAACGATGTGTGATTTTGAGAAGCAGTCTTTTTGAATTTCGGAAGTATACTGCGAGCAAAACTTCTGCCGACTTGACAGCCGGGAGTGGGGGAGAGCGATGTTGCCACTTACTCGGGCGGCAGACACGTGTTCGTTCTTGCGTCAGATCAGCTGTTGAGGCATACACGTCCAACATTGTGTTTTTGGCAGAATTGTAATAATGACTAGTTTATTTGATGAAATTCTGTTACACAATTTTATCGCATTCCCTTACACTATAATCCTGCCAAAGCAAGGAATAACGAAACATTTTTGCATAACACGCGCAAAGCAGATAAAAGTAAGTACAGCGAGACGCCGTAAGTACAGTAAACGTCGGCAACTCTGTAGTGACATCACAATTTGAAGCCTCTGATTGGATAACGAAACCCCCTCTCCCCTGTCAGCCTGGAGCTGTGAAGTCGGCAGAAATATTTCGCAGTGGAGTTTCCATGAAGCCTCTGGGACATTTTCACAGTTTTCTCAAAAATAACTGGAATTTTTTTCTCTATTTTAAGTAAAGATAGAGTGAAATATACTTCAACTTTCTTCTTCTTACCCATCTTTTTTGTTCTCCTTCTCTTCTTGCTTCTGTTTCTTTTTTTCTTTCTCCTCCCCTTTATTCCTCTTCGCTTTCTCTTTCTTCTTCTCCTCCTCACTCGTCTCTTTTTCTTTCTTTTCTTTTTCTTTCTTCTTCTCCTTTTCTTTCTTCTCTTTTCTTCTTCTGTTTCTCTTTCTTTTCCTCCTCTTTGTCTTTCTTCTCCTATTTCTCTTTCTTCTTTTCCTTTTATTTCTTTTCCTTCTTTTTTTCTCCTTTTTTCACCTCCTTATCTCACCAAGGATGTGAAAGGCGATTTCTTCTTCTTGTTCTCTTCATCTTCTCCTTCTCGTTGTGCTTCTTTTCCTCGTGCTCTCTCCTCTGTGGGGAGTCTCCTCGTGCGCCTTCCGGTGCCGCCTCGGGGCTCGTTCTGGCGGCGGGCGCCGCGCCGCGCGCGTATTAGGCGGCTGGGCGGGCGATTACGGCGCGTTAATCCGCTCGGAGCAGCACGAGCCGCGCCGCGACAAAAAACTCCGCCGGCCCGGCGGCCCTCCGGGGCAGCCCAGCGGCGAGCGGGCGGCAGGGGAGCGGCCAGGGTCCTTCCCACTCCCTTACATCGACGTGGACACCATGGCAGTGGCGCATCACCTTCGTACAGGAACTCAAACACGAGCTGCTGCCAACGATACCTGGCTGCTGCGTGGGTTCACGAAACAGTTACAGGCGAGTAATGTTACAAAATTTTATGGTGACGATGTTCGCGCTTTTTCAGCGGTTTCGTATATGTATATATATTATGAATAATAGAACATTTTAAAAACACTTTTCGTGTTTCTCACAAATTAGCTAATTTTCATGTGCGGAAGTTGGCGAGCCTAACCTGCAGCTGTACTAGCGCCTTCTGTAGTAGCACCCTCCTTGACTAGCGGAAACTAGACTCCCTGGATACAGAATACAGCGCAACCGCTGTCATTTAATATCCTCTCACCCGTTAGCCCTGCCAGGCAGCAATCAGGAGCTGAAGGAAAGTTATAACAATTGCTGACGTTATGGAGATTTTCAAGAATATTAATAAGGATTTGGGACATATTCATGGTTCTCAACACACACAATACCACACAGTTCCAATTCTCGTGACAACTGGATACAAAATTGAATAATGGAATGTGCTACTCTCTGTATCTAGGAACTAGCGGAAACGAAAAGTAATGAACGTAGTGGGATTGTGTGGCGTATCGAAACTTTGTGTCCACTTAGTGTCATTATTCAACAATTACTCTTATTTCTAAAAATCGTCAACTGGTGACGTACCTTCGAACTTCTGTCAGCGGTCACGGTCACTGCGACCGCGAAAGTTTTAGACTGACTATATTCGTTATTTTATTTCACATCAAATTCACAATTTTTTCACGATAACAGAGGTATAATAAAGAGAAAAATCGAAAAGTTTGTACTGTATAAAATAAACAGGAAAGAACATAATTTTTAATTAATCACTGAGAGAATTTCAGGTCATAAATTGCTTCATATTTTTTCTTCACAGCTGACTATTGAAATACGCATAGAAGGGCTTTGAAACGATATTCACTACATAAAACAACCTTTTATTTTAATAAGAAAATACAATGTTAAATGAAAATTATTTACTAAGTGTAAACATGCATTACATGCTACTGGTGAGGTGAGGTCATCGACACCGATCAGTAACTTCAACTGATTCTCAGAAGCGAAAGGCTTCAACTAGATAAGCAAGCGTACGCCCGAACATTGCCTAGAAAGAGATAAGAAGGTACTGTCAACCAAAACGTCCTGCGTTGCACCGGTCGAGAGGACAGTGAGTTTAGTTTTCCTCGCCACTCACTTTGACCGCACTGTGTCACCAGTTAAAGGTTAAAGATCATGATGTCTTCAGTTGAATTGAATTGCCTTATTTTACGTGGCGAGACTCAGGCCATGAGGCCTGCTCTTCCATCTGACCACGCAAATTTCGCTACGCTCCTTTCACCTACTAGCGGAGAAAGAAGGTATTCCTTGGGCGACGAAACAGGTGATTTTGAATTTAGCTCAGAGGTGTAATTTAAGCTGGAGGATCTTTTACATGCAAGTAAATCTGCTAACATGGGACAGCCGGCTTTACTTCCCCTCCGAAGGAAGGCGTACGAAGGATTTTGTTTGCCCTTAAAAATCCAGTGCTTCGATCTGGTTTGAACCCGCGAACTTGGGTATAACAGCCCGAACCGTTACACCAATCCAAACCGCGTTATTGTTGAGAATGCCCAAACGTGCGCCTCTCCTGTGCTCTCCCCGCGTCTCGCGTCGTGTGTGCACGCTCCCAATTACCGGAGGCCGCGTCCCGCGCATGTAGTTCTCGCGTCGTCCGCCGGGCGGCGCGCGCGCGGCGGCGCCAACAACCACGCCGTCTGGCGGCGCGGCGAGCGGGCGCGGGGCGCGGGCGTGGCGGCGTGGCGGGGAGCCAAGATTTATGGCGGCCTATCAGATGCAAATCTGCAGCGTTCGCGCAAGAGCGAAAGCCCGCGCGATTAATTTGGAGCTGAATTTAGTATTTAATTATACGCGATGTGAAACCGCCGCGCCGGCGCTGGATGCGGGCGCTTTTCGCTACCAGGCGCCCGCTCCCCTCCCAGGCCGCGCGGCCTGTTCTGCGCACGCGGCGCGGGTGTTGACACGTTCGCTCCTCATACTCTCTCTCTCCCTCTGCCTCTGTCTCTCTCCCTCTCTCTCGCTCTGCCTCTCGCTCCCTCTCTCCCTGTCTCTCCCTCTGTCTCCCCCTTTGTCACCCCTCTCTCTCCCTCTTTCTTTCCCTCTCTCTCCCCTCTCTCTCCCTCTTTCTTTCCCTCTCTCCCTCTCTCTCTCGTCTCCTCGGCTTCCTCTACATCTCCCTCTTCTCCTTTCTTTTCTCTCTTTCCCTGTTCTGTTTTCGTTTCTTTCTTTCCTCTCCGTCTTGTCGTTTCTTCCTCTACATCTTCTTCTTTTCTCTTTTCTTTTCTCTCTTTCCCTGTTTTCTTTTCTTTTCGTTTCTTTCTTTTCCTTTCCGTCTTGTCCTTTCTCT
Source organism: Acheta domesticus (assembly GCA_031308135.1). Taxonomy (NCBI): domain Eukaryota; kingdom Metazoa; phylum Arthropoda; class Insecta; order Orthoptera; family Gryllidae; genus Acheta; species Acheta domesticus. The sequence goes on along the minus strand of JAHLJT010005437.1, from coordinate 105,485,733 downwards.
CTTTTCCTTCTCTTTTCCTCTCTTCCTTTACTTCTTCTCTTTTCGTCTCTTCTCTTTTTCTTCTATTTTTTCTCTAGCCTTTTCTTCTCTTCACTTTTCCTCTTATTCTCTTTTCTTTCTCTCTTTATGTGGGTTTTCTGTATTCCATCTGTTTTTGTCTTGTTTCCCTGATGTCGTTTTCGTCCTCTCTATTCTCTCTCCCCTATTTCTCTTCTCTCATAACTCGCCTTTCTTGCCCTTCTTTCTTTTTCCGTTTCTCTCCCCTCTTTCATTTCTCTCACCTTCCTCTGCTGTTTCTCTTTTCTCTTTCTCCTTCCTCTCACCTCTTCTCTCCTTTTCTCCCTCTTCCCTCCTTCTCTTCCTATTTCTCTCACCAGTGTTCTCCCCCTTTCTCTTCTTACTCTTCCGTTTCTTTCCCTTCTTCTCTTTTGTGTGTCTCTGACTCTTGGGGGATGGAAGCCAGTGAATGCTGGGGATTCGTGACAATTTACCTCTTCGCTTCTCGCCGCCAACGGACGCTTCCTCGCACTGAGGTTTGACATTTTGTGAAGTGTTACGATTCTTCCAAATTTCTCTCGCTCTCTTCTCTCTCTTGTCTTCAACCTCTCTCTCTCTATCTCCATTTTCTCTTTCTCCTCCTATATGCTTTTCCCCCTGAAGGTGATTCGTAACGATAGTTTTTTTCCCTTGCGGGTGCTCGGGTTCCAATCGCGGTCTGCCCCTGTGGAAATTGCGGTGGTCGAGCGACTTCGCAGGACATTCCTTGGGGTTCGTCCGTCTCTCCTTGCTTTCGGCGGTACATTCATTTTTCACATCATTGAGCCACTTACCCATCAAATCCTTTGGTCTTCCCAGGTTATTTACCGTGGTCCAAGAAATACCAATAATAATAATAATAATAACAATAATAATGATTATAAGTTTTCGTTTGAGTTGCTGCTACGTAAACTTGTCTACACCACACTCCATTTGCACCATAAAAAGTATTCCGTTGTATTTTCGTAAAAAAGTAATCCGCTTTGAAATCGACTTTTGTGATCTGAATGTGTACCAAATGCTAAAATCTTTAGAAAACTTCAGCACAATGTGAGTGCAATATTGTTCCTTGGTGAGGATTGTACCACTCGATGGAGCCCCTCAAAAGCAGTCAACAAGAACATGGAATGAGAAAAGAGCAACATGTCCAGCCTCTTCCACTACTGACCTCAATATTGATAATGTACCTGCCCTGATTTTGAATAACGGATGAGTGACTATTTTTGAAAAGGCAAATTATATGCACGTTGATTAGGTTTTCAACATAAGAAGGTCTAGATGGATCGTCGAAAGACATTCTTTTGTTGCAAGGCAACGCCCATCCACGTACCACCGCCCAAGCTCTTCAAACTCCATAGTTCTAGGAGTCAGAGAATGCGGGATAAAGTTCGGATGTTGTCACGTATACTTACTCTTTGATTGGTCCATTTCAAGAAGCTTTAAGGTGTTAACTTGACTCGGTTTGTCTTTTCATTTTTCCCTATCGTAATTCCGTCCATAAGATGACATGTAACAACACTAAACTGTTTTCACAATTTCCCTCGTAACCACAATCCTCTCAATCCAACTACGTTATCCAGTATATATCATGCAACAACGTATTGGTAATAAAGAAGGCAATTAGTAACAGGCAATAGTAATTAATTAGGCAATAATGTTTTAGTAAAAAAATTATATATTTAACTCTTGTCCGAGTTAGGCACAGTAAGCATGTGTTGCAGTGTAACGTGTTTTGCAGGATGGATGTGTCACTGTTACCCTGTTGCCCTTACATCGTAAAATGTAAACGTGCATATTTTACTTTTCTTTTCTACACTATATTGTAGGCAGGGAAAGCATTGGAATCACATCGATCAACGCGACATCGACTTTTCATTCAGTTTCTTTCTCAAGGTTCTTTTGAGTTGTAACTCTGCACGTACGTCAGGATTAAGGTCCATTAGTGAAGTTTCAGAAACTGTTGGGATTGGTGTAGCTGGAGAGGAGAAACACGCAAATTTGTGCTCGAAAATCTCGATACACATCTGGTCGGATGAATAGGTTTGTCGGACATAACTGTCAGATTAGAAGTTATTGAGCTGAAACTTGAAATTATGTCATGAGAAATGTCTAGTTATGACTTTCCGGGTAATATTAAGATATTTTCGTTTTGGGGAGCACTTTACACGAAGTCCCTATGACATATTCAAGATTATTTGGAAATGACGAAAAAAACAATTTCTTGATTTTTTTTTGTGTGAACAAAAGGAAGTGCATGTTTTAAGTACGGTATTGTTCCTAGTTTCTTCAAAACCTGTGACATTTAGAATTAGACAAAAATCTTCATATTGAAAACACTACGGGTTTTATTTAGAAAGAAGTTTGAGCTTTCCACTCAAATTTCGTGATTTTATTTACATTAAGGCTAGTGCACTCCAAATGTTTTAATCGATTGCTGTTTTAGCCGGTTTTATAGTATAAATATTAAATTTAATAAATATTTCAATTAAGAAAATGAAGGTTTATCTCTCTTAGTGTCGTTGTGTCAAGAACTACTTCGTCCATCGCGAGCAATCGTAAGTATGAAGTTAGAATCAGCGAATCAAAGATAGCGAGCATTTTAAGTTACAGTATTCAGTGTTTTCAAATGCAATGATTAATAATGTTGTAATCAGTGTCCAGCTATCGTCTGACACAGGTGTACTTTCACAAAAAAATCTGATTATAATTACGGTGCGTATAATTACGTTTGTAAGTCAAGGTGAACAGCAGGATTTCTTTGCCGTGGTTCCCTACAATACACGGGTGAAGATCTCGGTAAATATAAAACATTTCGTTAACATTTTCAGATATACGTTTAGCTCTGTGTTAGCAGAAAAAGGTCCCCAAATTTGTAAGCTTCTGATACTTAATAAATATTGGAGATTTAATAGTTTTGTGTGTTTTTTATTTGACGTATAGGAATATGTAGAACCATTCTAACTTTTCTACAGCGATATCTCACAGGTATCTAATATTTACCCTGTGTATTTGCTGCTCGACATTTTGAGATACATCACAACTCTCCAAGCCATTTTCAAGCCTTATTAATTCCTGTGTTGTGGATAACTGCATACTTCATTCAACTGAATATCTGTAAATGAGGTCTCGCGCTTATTTTTAGAAATTTAAGTATATATTGAACAACCTCACTAAGAGGAAGGAAAGTGTTGGCATGGCGCCCATTCCCACTGGTTTCGTCTTTTGTTTTGAAGCCAGACTGGACGGGGGAGGTGTAATTTTCTATCCAGCCATTGGCATGGGGTTTTCTGTTGATTTCTTAGCAATGGAACATAAGGGCTATCTCTTCATATACCATTATAATAGAAATACTAAAAATATCTCCCCCTTTTTTAATTTCTGGCATTCTCGCCCCCCCCTTCACTCTTCTTTATCTCTACGCCTCTCTCATTCCCTCTCTCTCTCCCTCTCTCCTTCCCTCTCCCTCTATCTCCCTCTCCTCCCCCTCTCTCTCCCTCTCTAGTGGAATCCGCAGCTTTTGGGAGCCCCCGGTCGACCCAGGACAATAAGGCGGCAGCAGTAGGTGAAACAGATGCAAGTCTACAAACAAATAGTGGCCACAAGGGCCTCAAGAGTTCCCCTTCCTAACTTCTCACCCTTCAGTTACTCCTTGCTCTCTATTTTATCTCTCCCTTTTCTCTCTCTTCCTCAGTTCTCTTTCCTGTTTCTCTCCATAAGCAAATCTCCTTTTCTTTACTAAGTTACTCTGAGATGAAGATACCCTAAATACACTGGACAAGGGTCCGCGGAATCGGGTCTACATAACTTCAGCCCCTTCGCAGCACAAAACGCGAAATAGTGAGGAACAAATACGTTTCTCTTTGGATCAAGGGATTGCGTTGGGACGCGAATCAAATCGTGAGCCTTACGACGTTTCGAATAACTGCTGTGAAATACAAATTGTATATTGATACTCTGATAATATTGTGGCATAGAAAGGAAAGAAGAAGAAAAATATTTACATACTATCATCAACCGAAACGAAGTGAAGTTAGAATAGTAAAAAATTCATCCGTGAAGCATTACTTTTTAATCTTGATGATACTGCTATTTTGATATTTATTTATTTTAGGTCGCTTTAAAAATGTAGTCATTAGCAACCACTGTTGATTTGTACTATGGATACATTTTTTAATTAAACAGGAAAATGAAGTACAATTAATCAGATCATAGTATCTAATTCAGCAGTGTTAAGATCAGTTAAAATTGATTTGAAACCTTCAATTGAATTAAATATTTTATATATTTCGTTTTTGAAGCCAAGAGAGTTTCGTAGATTTTGGAGACTGGAACTCTCGAGGATAATGTGTGACGTTGATAATATTCCTCTACATTTTGGACAGGTGGCTGGGTCGGTTCTCTTTATTAGATGGGAGTGGATGAGGAAAGAGTGGCCAATTCTCAGTCTTGTAATAATAATTTGTTCTTTTCTTCTTAATGTGGTGTTCCAGATATATGAATCTGTTACAGATTCTCCTACCACATTGAGTTGGATATTTTTTGTTTCTCAGTTTTATTATAATTACTTGTTTATTAATGGAAATCGAAATGTTGGATTCAGAAGTAGGTGCCAAGTAGAGGGAAGCCAATTTTACTAAAATGTATGTCATGAAAATTTGTTTTGATGTTTTTTGCATTATATTTTTTCCCGAAAACGCGAGGTTTACATAAACTTCTTATTCATCTTGAATCTAAAGTCGACGCTTCCAAGGTCTTTAATGATTAAGTCTCACCAATTAAACATATTCCCTTGTGACGTGCATTTACGACCTAACATAGCAGCAAATTGTTGGTCTGTTTTGGTTATTATGTTTTCTCGATACTATTCTACTACTTTTTAAGTAATTTCCTGTATCTTTTAGTGTTGAAGCAGGCCAAATAAATGGTCGGTACATAGGCATTGTAACAAACGAAAGGTTAAGTACCTTATTGATCTCTCTCTCTCTATGCATAATTGAATTAAATATATTTGTTTGGTCGTATTGCTATCATTGCTCGGGTCTTATTTCCCAGAAATCTCTTCTTTTACTTCATGATTTCCCTCTGTCACAAAATGTCCTCCCAGTATTACGACCTCACAACTGGAATGATGGGTGTTACCGAAGTAATACGTTTAATAAATGAACAATTTGTATAAATACGCCCAGAACAGGTTTTTTTCCTACTAGGCGTAGGAGCGGCGGTAAATTTATTCCGTTTTATTTGTTTTTATGGGCCAATTTAGATCGCTACTCCCCGACGGAATATCGAACATCGACACCATAAATTATCGATTCGGTGGTTTGATGTGGTACTTACCACGCGTTGCCGATGATTATTCCAAGTGGAGTCGCTTTAGCATTCAGTGCCCGCTCGGGCTTTTTAAAAGCCACCCGTGAAAAATGTGCCTCCCTCTAAATTAACGGAAAACCCGTTCTTTGCCTCGCTCTCCCGACAATGTCTATCTTAATTGAAACACTAGTAAGTTGTAGGCATCGTACGTAGGAGAACTCGTCGCTATCTGGTGGCAAAATTATACACTACATTTCCTCCGAATGTGATGCGTTGACGTTGTAATCGTGAGACGTCTCAAAATGGTTGGTGCGAGTTTCAATCAGATTGTATCTTGAATCAATACATGTTGTAATTATAATCGAAATGGTGTCCTTCAATGTTTTTTTATACATCTTCAACCGTGTGTAGAAGGGTGGTCGTTATTTTCAAGCCCGAATTTTTTCTATCTTCTTCTTTTATTAAATTTAAAGTGTGATGAAAATGAGGGGTAGCAACATTTCTAAACGTTTAATCCAAATTAATTTGTGCCATGGAGCACGTGTTTTTACATTCTGTTTTTTGTTAAAACGATGCCTGTATGTGTCTATCTTTATTTAAAGTTCATATTACTCTACAGTTCAGAATTCAGGTATATTATTCTATAGTTGAGAAATCAGGAATAAGTAATATTTTTTAAAGAAAAAAGTGCTATCGAAATGACGACTCTACGATCTTTTTTTATTTTTGTCTCGGATAGAGCAAAGGACACTTACAAAATGGCGCAGGTCTTATTTTTGTTGGATTTTTCTAAATTTTCGGAAATTGCAATAGTTCCAAATAATTCGAGAAAGTATGTTCTGTAGTAGCACCACCAAAAGAGAGGGATGTGCAAAAAGTATTGCCAAAATACTGAGCATTTTAATGTGTATTACACATGATATAAAAAGTTAATTGATTTTTTAAAAACTGTAATATTATAATTCGATATAGTGGCAGTAAAGAAACGATTCTCACTCTTTCTTGATTTAGAGAGACAGATATTCTATGCTAGCATATTTATTAAAATTATTTCTTTTGTTTCAGGTAATTATAGTTCGAGGTATTTTGCGGCTGGTGGTGGAAGTATTTTCTTCACGATTGCGTGCGGAAAACTAAATGACACGTAAAACGCTAGGAATCGTTCTTCATTTCCAGCACCGAAAAATGTAAGCTCCATTGTTATCCATTTTCTGTCAGAAATAAACCAAGTAAGCAGATGTTAATGACGGTCAGAGTTTCTGCCTTCACTGACCTGAAGGTTGCAGATTAAAGTCTCCTGTAAGGCAATCCTATTTTCTCACCACGTACTTGCGACATGGTTCATTTTTCACAACACCATACGTTTCATAAGAATCATCACCCTACTCATATTTATCTCTAACCATCGTCCATTGCGTATGTTTATCTTACCGTTCTTCATACAGTTAGAAGCGCAGCCAAACCCTTATTTTTCCTTCCCTTCCTATTTATTACTTTCCTGGAAGCCACAACCTTCCAAGAAAGTCGAGAACGTATCCTCGCCTACGGTCAGAAGTGACAACGGCACATCAACATCAGAGGAAGGAAGTAGTTTAGTGGGAGGGCATCGGGATAATGTAATCGAGAAACCAGCGTCCCACCTCCAGTCACTCATTCTCGGTTTGAAGTGGTTCGCTTCCAGTCCAGCAACCGAGAAAAATTAATTAGTATCATTGGACGTGTCTCAATCCCCTGGTGAAAAACGTTATTTTGTTTGCAGAAGATTCTAGAACAAATCTCTAAAAAATGTTTTTGTAAGCAAATAAAGCGAGTTTTGAGTGGCACCAACAGTGGTGATCTAGAGCTGATTCGGTTCCTCCCGACAAGAGGCATCGATTAGCACTATTATTAGCACTATTATTATTTTCCTTTAAGATAATAGGGAATAATTTAAGTAACATACATGATTTTGATCGTTTTAAGGCATCTACGAGTGCATTAGTGAAATGCTGTGAATTACTATGCTCTCCCTCTCTCTTCCTCTCTCCCTCCATCCCTTCCCCTTCTCTCCCTCTCTCGTATGAATCGTTACAAATTGATTAATTAGATTGTCGATTGTTAAATCTAATTACTTCTAGATTCGGAGTAGCGAAAAAGTTATGTAATGCTGCGCGAAAAAAAACAGCGAATTTTCGGCAGAAAACTTTTATTATAGGGCCCTGCTAATGAAAAAGTAGATAAATCTAGTTGCTAAATTTAGAAAGAAACCCTCTAACAGTGTAGTCAGAACCCCTGTTTTGTGCGTCCTTGATACCTAAAAATCAAACAACGGCAAAACGTCTGTTTCTGTCAGTCATTCAGTCAGTCCATCTGTGAACAACGCTAGCGGCTAAACCGTTTAGCCTATTTTCTCCAAAATTTATATTCCTCTATCGATTGGGCTGATGTCGCGGTCCCTTGAATTTGAAACCGATATTTTAATTTTGATTGTTACTTTACATGAAGCCCCTGGTAAATTTTCAAAATTTAAAAAATGGCTCCATTGTTTTTAATTAAAATTTGTTGGTGGATAGTGTGAAGAACGTTTAAGGGAATAGTGTAGACCTCATGGTCGTTGAAAAACCTGATTTTTCGAAAATTGCAAGAATTCAAATTTTTTTCGGGGTCTTCCTACAACTACAATTATCAATACAGCGATTTTTATCTTAAGGAAATCTATTCCTTAAAGATATATTTTGAAATAATGTCATATACAATTTTTCGAAAATTTGAGTACTTTTCGCGTACTTTTGCGTGCAAAAACGGGCGAGAAAGCACGTGCTGTTTTACCACTACTAGCTTTTCTTAATGAAACAGGTGTTATAATCATACGTTTTCATCTAACTCAATGTGCCCTGAAATGGACGAGGCGGGCTATTTTAATTTTTTTAACATTTATTTTTATTATGATCTTACGTAGATGAAACTTTTAATATGAAATATCCGTCGAGGCGCTGTGCTAAGCTAGTCAAAATTACGGCACTCATGTCACGAGGGGGAGGGAATTGGGTTTAGAGGGCGTCCATAAATTACGTAACGCTAAAGGGAGAGGGAGGGTCTGAGGCAGCGTGACGCTGCGTTGCATAGGGTTAGGGGTTAAGGTATTAGTTAACTGTTACGCAACATATTTGTTTTTTTATATTTTTCGACAGTTGCTGAAATGATTCTTTTCTCGATGCCTGTTATAAAACATTAAAATATTCAGCTATTAGTTTGTTTTAAAAACAGAAACTAAAGTTGTTAGTTGTAAAGCGTGTGTTCAGCGGAGACGTGTGTGACGGTGGAGAAGGCGGGGACGGAGGAGACGACGGAGACGACGGAGGCGGCGGACACGGCGGCGGTGACTGAGCTGGCGAAGGCGACGGCGGCGGCTGTGACGGCGACGGCGGCGACTGCGGTGTCGTCGTCGTCGGCGGCGGCGGCGGCGACGGCGGCGGCGACGACGGCGGAGACGGCGGCCGCGACGGCGACGGCGACGGCGATGGCGGCGGCGACGGCGGCGGCGACGGCGACGGCGACGGCGACGGCGACGGCGACGGCGACGGCGGCGGCGGCGGCGGCGGCGGCGGCGGCGGCGGCGGCGGTGACGACGATGACGACGGCGACGGAGACGACGAGGGCGGAGACGACGGCGGCGGAGGCAGCGACTTCGAGGGACGCGCCCTTTCAAGAACACTTTCAGGTGAGGAAGGGGTTCCTTAGGTTGTTGCAGGTGAACTGTCGTAGTATAATCAATAAAGAAATAGAGTTTTGGAATCTAGTTGATGCCTGCGATCCCGACATAGTGATAGGGACTGAGTCGTGGCTAACTGAGGAAATCGGGTCCTCTGAAATTTTTCATTCCCATTACAAGATCCTTAGGAGGGATAGAATTAGCAGAGGGGGCGGAGTCTTTATTTGCGTCAAAGAGGACATTAATATTAGATTAGAGTGGGTCAGTAGAGAGTTTGAAATGATGGGAATAGAAATTATTACGTCAGGAACTGTTTTAGAAATTATTGCATGCTATAGGCCTCCGAGCGATGGATATGACATTTTAGATAACATCATTCAGAGAACGGGAAACGAAAATGGCCATGCTATTGTTATTGGAGGCGACTTAAATATTCCGAGCGTAAACTGGGAGGGAACCGTTAGCGAAGGGAAAGTCCAAAATTTAGTAAACGGGCTGGTCTGGGAAGAGGGTTTTATCCAGGTAGTTCGGACCGGGACGCGACAGGATGCGATTTTGGATGTCTACCTAATTAGGCCGAAAGAACTTTTCATATCTTGTGAAGTTGTTGGGGGTATTAGTGACCACAAAGCGGTTCTTCTTGACTTAGACGGAAATATTTCAAGGAAAGGCATTACAATAGGAACGAAAGTACGGCAATACAAGAAAGCAAATGTAAGCGGGCTTCAAGGCTTCTTTAGGGAACAATATGACCGCTTTCTAAGAACAGAGGGCGGTATGGAAGAAATATGGGGCGTGTTTAAAGATATTATATACGAAGCTTTGCAAAAGTTTGTTCCGTGCAAAATTCTAAAAAATAATCCGGATCCAGAATACTACAATGCAAAAATTAGGAGAATGAAGAGGATAACGAGAAAGGCATTTAAGAACAGAAAGCGTAGTAGCGAGCATATGAATATTTTTCGAAATCATTCAAAAGAATTGGAGCGCGAAAAGAAAATTGCTCAGGAGGCATATTTAAAGAATATTCTAGGTGAGAAGGGAAATAACTGGACAGGCTTTTATAAATATGTTCGTAGAAGGAAAGGAAATAAAGAGGATATCCCAGTTATTCGCGAAAATGGAAACACGCTAATTACTGACAATCGGGCAAAAGCGGATGCATTTAATAAGTATTTTAGTTCGGTTTTCAAAAATAGTACGGACCATCCATTTATTCAAGGGCCTTCGGTTGCGAATCAGTTTAATATTGAAGTAAACGTTCTATGGAATAAAGTAAAGTCAATGAAAAATGGTAAGTCAAGGGGTCCAGACGACATTTCTACGGATTTAATTAAACTGGCAGGAAAGGCAATATTACCGTACCTAATTAGAATTTTTCACGTGTCTTTGAATAATTCAAAGTACCGGAAGATTGGAAATTAGCCTTTGTCGTACCAATTTTTAAAAGTGGTGACAAAACTAAATTATACAATTATAGGCCGGTAAGTCTTACGTCAGTGGTGTGCAAGCTTATGGAGCATCTAGTTGGGAGTTACATTAAGAAAGAATGGGAAATTAAAAAATGGCTCTACGATGGGCAACACGGGTTCAGGAGTGGTTATTGATGCGAAAGTCAGGTAGTCACGCTATTTCAGGAACTAGCAGATGAAATTGACGCGGGCGGGAGAGTAGATGCAGTAGTTATAGATTTTGCTAAAGCATTTGATGTCGTTCCACACGATCGGCTTGTACAGAAATTAATGAATTCAGGCATAGATCCCAGGGTGGTGGCGTGGATTAGCGAGTTTCTGCGAGATAGAAAACAGAAAGTCCGAATTGGACAAGAGTTATCTTCCGGGGCAAGCGTTACGTCAGGAATACCGCAGGGGAGTGTCATTGGACCCCTTCTATTTCTAGCTTTCGTTAATGATCTGCCGGCGCAATTAACCTCAAATGTTCGGCTATTTGCAGACGATTGCATAATATATCGTAGTATTAACTCGAAAAGAGATGAAGAAATACTGCAAAAGGATCTTGATGCGTTACATTACTGGGCGGAAAATAACGGAATGTCCATAAATAGCTCTAAAGTAAATCCATCACTTTTGGCAGGGGTCATAATTACAGTGAAACACATTACCGTTTAAATAATGACATTATTCCGAGAGTTTCCTCGTGCAAGTACCTAGGAATTCATTTCGATAGTAAATTAAGTTGGAAAAAACACGTAGATTTTGTTGTAGGGAAAGCCTGGCGATCTCTTCACTTTGTAATGCGCATCCTAAAAACGAGTACGGCAAACGCGAGGGAAATTGCTTATTTATCTCTTGTTCGTCCAATAATGGAATATGGAACAATTTGTTGGGATCCGCACAAGATTATGCAGTGTAAACACTTGGAAAGGATTCAGCATAGGGCAGCTAAATTTACTTTCAGGGACAAGAAAACGGCAGGGTGGGATTCACTCAAAAACAGGCGATCAGTAGCAAGACTCTGCGCCTTGTATTGTAGCGGTACGCTATTTTTAATATTTTTTAAATTTCACAAATAACTGTCGATGTGAGGCGTCCACCTCCCGCCGCCGCCAGCCGGGTCGGCGCGCCCCCTCCGCTAATGAAAGGGATGACAGCACGCGCCCCTCTAAAGTTTATGGCCATCGTCCGCGAGTCGACCCTCATCCCGTCACGCACCCGGGCGCCGAAGAAGAGATTAGAGACGTGTGCTGATCCCGCCGTTCCGGGTATCATGCGCACTAAGTACCCAGGCCGTCCTTCGCAGCTTTCTCCAGGGGTCCCAACGGACATTCCGCGTACCCTTTACTGACCTACTTCCGAAGTCAGACGGAGAGCGTTTTCCAGACAGAGATAGGGCTACGGAAAATTCCTAGAATCACCGGACCTGATTGGCCGAGGACAAAATTACGGCGTAGTAGCACTTAGCCAATCAGGGGCAAAATTCCGTGGGGTGGGAGCGATTTTGGGGCACTTTTGAATTTTCGGGGTGGCGGAACGAGGACACCTCCACGCTAGCGGCGTAGGGGAGAATATCACTTCTTCTTGTTCGATTGAGCTGGGGGGGGGGGCGAGCGCCGCGGAGTGAGTAACAGCTCCGGCGCCGCGTTCGAACACTACGTGTACTCGACTTGTCTTGGGTGGCGAGCGCCGCGGAGTAAGTGATAGCTCCGGCGCCGCGTTCGAGGGAGAATTATTATTTTGGGACTTAGTTCGTGGACTCTGAGCTCTGCCGTGGGCAGTGACCGGTGACTAGTTTTCTCCGAAATTCGTGATCGTGAAAACCCCAGAGAACTTTCCGTAAGAACTGCTGATTTGTGTGAACGGAATTCGCGATCATTCACGATCCGGGCCAGCTGACCGTCGCCGCCGCCGCCGTCACCGCCGCAGCCGCTGTCGCCGCCGCCGCTCCTTTGGTAGCTATTGTGGAAGGACGTTTCTCGGCCTGGCAGGGCCATCTCAGCCGCCGACCCAGACGGAGAGAAGCCGACGCTGCCGCCGCCGCCGCCGAGGGCCGCCTACACGCCGCCCCATTCAGGCATAAACTTCGGTCAACGACCGCCAAAGAACTATTGTGCATTGCTGTGCCGCGCTTAGGCACTTGTTTCCTCATTATTGTCAGCCAGAAGGCGAATGGCCTAGAGTTTGTTGGGGCCTATAAAGGAATTTGATTGTAATTCTCGTTCTTTATTTTTTTTTAGATTTAAGTTTTATCTCATTTTTTCTTTCGTTTCTAACTGAGCTCATCAGGTAGGGCCTTTCTTAACTCTTTGAATCACTGTAACTTCCCCGGCCTATTATTAGGCGGGAATAAACCTTTTTATTTGCTTTACCAACCACTGAATTGTTTCTGTAGTTAGCAAACGCCTTACGACACCTTCCATCCGAGTTAGATTCTAAGCAGGTGACAAAGTTGGCCGACTGAGCTAGGCCCGGGCCGCCCTCGTTGACTTCGGCGCACACCCACGCCGCCGGAGCTCGACGCTGTGGTTGACAATCGACGCCACCGTGTGGCTCGATAACGAACCTTGGGTGTGACAGTATAAAGCTTATAATGCTCATCCAGCTTGGAAAGAAATTAATCGGCGGCTATGTATTCCTACATACATCAGTAGAGTGGATCACAGGCACAAAATAAATTTAAGACAGCAGAGAACGGATGTCGGGAAATTTTCTTTTACAAATCGAACGATTACGGAATGGAATAGATTGCCTGCAAAAACCTTTGAACCCTTTCCTCAAAGTGTTCAACAGTTCAGGAAATTAATTTAGGGTATTATTAAGTAAATGAGGGAGAATAGTGGGTTATATAGCGATGCATAAGTGTTCTATTGTGAAGTGAGGTGTAGTGCAGTGTATAGCAGAGAAATAAAGAAGGAAATGTTTTCAGGTCTTAGTGAAGTGAAGTGCAGTGTAATACTAATGCAGTGTGTGTGTGTGTGTGTGGTGTGTGTGTGTGTGTGTGTGTGTGTGTGTGTTTTCTCTCTTAATGTAATTTAATGTTTTATGAATCAGTCAGTTTTTAATATTATTATCATTATTTTACCATTATTATTACTTCAATTAGTATATAATTTGCATCTTCTTCTTCTTCTTATTATTATTGTTGTTGTTGTTGTTATTACTATTATTATTACTATTAGTGGTTTTGGAGTTCTATATTACAGAAAGGCTGTGTATATTTATGTTTTTGTAATTAGCTGCCACCGGGTTATGCCCAATTGCAGTTTAAATAAATCTAATCTAATCTAATCTAAATTTTTACAATAAATGGACATATTTTTCAAGTCCTTTTTGAATCTGTAAGATTAAGAAGAAAATATTAAAAACTGATATGAATAATACTCCTTGAAATCGGTGCTGTAGACTCTCGCTCTTGCATCATCCACGACGGCGTGTGCGTAGCTAATCAACCATTTCTCACCTAGGCATTCTTCTTTCACTCACAACTTACCCCAATATTTTTGTTAGGTGCTGCCAGCATCGCCAACTAATTTCTACTTTAATTAACGTTAATTTTAATACACAACATGAGTAAAATAAATACAAATTATTTTTACTGTGCTATAATTTATTTTAACTTTTTGCATTTGCAAGGGGGGATGTCACAAGCGTTACATAATTAATTAGGGGGATTAAGTGCTCGTTACGGGTGCGTTACAGGGGGAGAAGGGTGTTGAAAATACTCGAAATTTGAGTTACGTAATTTTGGGGACGGCCCCTTCAGCTAGGGCGTGACCAAAATATAGGAAACTCTCATTACATGATCTGTTTTCAAGAGTATCGTTATCTCAACCTTCTGTCGCATGTGTTTGCCCGCAAGGGCAAAATGGAATTTCAATTCTGCCAGCAATCTCGAATCTCTCCTCAGGACAGGAAGATTGGGGAAATAAATTAGAAAATTCCAAAATACGTAAAAAGACATACAAGAATACATTTATATATTTCAAAATTCTTACAAAGATATTTTGTGAGTGAATGGTGAGGAACCTTACACATACAATCTATATTTATATGTATGTTTTCATATGTACTTTAACAAATGTTTCTCTCAACATTTGTGAGCTGTAGTTTTGGAGGTAGTCTGCTCTGACATACTCTATAAAGTGATTGCGATAATAATTAATAAATTAAATAGACACCCGTGTTAGTAACAATTATCAGATAATTAACATATAGGATACAATCAGTAGTCTTACAACTGTGCAGTCATGCATTCGCAAACATTTAGGGACGAAATTACGTCCATTTATTAAATATATCATTTTATATATAGTAACATTGTATTCCTTTCAGAAAGGAACATTATATTTTTCCATTTTGATTTTTAAACATATAATTTTTGTAACTTAAAATTAATATCAACTCTCTTTTTGTCTGTTCAATCAAGAAACGACGTTTTTCCTTTCGTCTTTACTCCTGTTGTACATTATCAAATTGTGGGAACTTTTGTAACATAATGTCTGTACACAACAAAATGCTCTAATTCTCAGATTTACAATAACACTAAACGTATAATGATATGTGGGCACATTTACATTAGTGTTCATTATGTGCTTCATTAATATTTCCACTTCGAAAACAACTTATGCTTTTATCACTAACATTTCTAATAAGGAAATTTGTAATCATCTACTTCTTTCTTCGTAACAATCGTGGATATTCTCTAAATAGTCTTCTTTCGCCATTCAAACACTACTTCTGTTCTAGTTGATATGTATGGCACCTTAAATGTATTGTAGTATTTTATGTAATAAACAGGAACATGATCATGGAAAGTCTCCACACAACCCATATTATCAGTTCATATTATATATACATTTATTTATTTCTATATCTTTCTACAGAACATCTTTTATCGAATGCCCTAATTATATTTTGTTTCACACATGTGATTCAATTCCTTACTTGCAAGTAAAATAACATTTCAATTTAAATTAAGACTGCTGTTTAATTTACTGTTGTATTATTTGAGTACACATTTTTGTCAACGTTGTGAATGATAGGGGTAGAAACGCAATTAAAGAATGAGTCTCCTTTAATGCAGTTGATTTAGAAAACGCTCCAAAGACAAAAAATCATTTTATATGTGTTGTCCCTATACCACCCAGGCCAGAAGACAGAAAAGTCATCGTGCAATAAATTGTCCAAACCGGAAAAACCTAACGAAATCCTTATCCCCATTTCTTAAAACTGATTGGTGAAGCATCACTGTCAGATAATAGTCCTGGAAACGATGTGTATTTGTATCCTGGAAACGATGTGAGCTTAGAACAAGGATTAGTAAGTCACCAGAAGGACCCAAAAATTGGGAAATTTGTGAGAGTAGAATTTCAGCTCGCAGCTTACGCTGCATTTCCTGGACAGTTAAAACGAGCTCTTATGTCTTACCAGAAATGAAAAGAAGTCACGTACATACGTCAGTCAATGAACCAGAATTAACATAAAAGTTAATGCCAGCAACAGTAAGACTCGCATTTTGTGAAACGAAAGTGATAGTTCAGGTATCATCATGCATCTTTCAGAATGCATACAAGAACGAAGATAAGAAAAGCTGATGTACGAATTTAATAAAATTTCTTAAACGTTCCGACCCAGCAGAATGCAAGTCGATGCGTCATTCCTGAAACGTTATTTCAGACGCATAGTCTCTAACCCGTTCGATTACCCAAAAATGAAACTACATCTGAGACTATCGTCACAGGCGAATGCCTAGTGTTATATGACGTAATGGCTGGAAACTATAACGCATGGTTTCTCTCGTGGGTCGCTGTCTAAAGACCAATTTGCTCGTTTCTGAAGATGGGAAGGGTTGGCCTGAATCAAATAATGAAAAGGGTTAGTTTGCATTTACTTAAATATGAAATAGAGAAGTAAACGGGAAGTCATGCTGGAATTGAATAGTTTAATAAAGATTCAGTGAAAACCTGTGATTACTTCTCATTATGCCCGACGTAACGGATAATTCTCAATACTTAAGTTTCGAAGTAGACGAAATGGATTGTCCTTGTCGGAGAAACTACTCTTTTTAGTTCGCTGTTCCAAAACTTATACGCGACATCCTCTGGAACATTATTTTGGAAACGCTCTAATTATCGCCGATGACATTACTGAAGAGCTGTTAGTAACACTGCAACAAACGGGGTTCACTGTCCAAGTTCAGCGTCGCAGAACCCGAATTAGTCTCCAAAACCAGAGAAAGACCTGTGAATTGATTTCTTGAGAAGAATCCTGCATTTCTGCAGAGGTGAAGGGCTGACCCGAGTTAGTAAAAGAGGTTAATTAGAAGTAACCATAAAATAAAATAACTCAATTAGGAACATCGTAGTTTCTGAATTTAATAAAAGTTGGCAGAGAACCTCTGACGTCGTATGGTACAAGGAAGTGTCAGGACGTGCAAAATCAGAGGAGCCGGGCTCGTGAAGACCGCCGAACAGGAAGAAAAGTAACCAGTGGCCCGTCATTTCGGACACGGACTGTGAATATCCCCGATGACACGAGAGTGCGCAAGAGCGATTTGCGACTTTCCATCAGGCGACAGTCCCCGTCAAAGTACAGCTTCGTCGGGCAACGAGTTAGTCTTGAAACCCAAGAGAAGGAAGGGTTATATTCGTGAATTGGTTCCTCGAGAATGAAGATGTTTCTAGAGAGGTGAAGGGCTGAATAGGTTAATGTAGAAATAATAAACTATGAAATGGAATTATACAATGAGACCTAACATTGCAATTTAAGAATTTAATAAAAATTGACAAAAACATATGGCCTTGTCATTTGGTTCAACGAACGTTAGTTGGTGGAAACGTGGGTTAGGCTTACTGGAAATGTGGTTACTGTTGTTTCAATGTAGAAGGAAGAAAAGTAATTGTTTCTATTGAAGGGGCAGAGCTGCCGTGCTGGTAGAAAATACTCAGTGGCACATTATTTTGGAGACATCTGTGAATATGGCAGAAGACTTGAAGCAAATACTATAGAGACAATACATGACATTCGGCGATATAACGGGAGACATTTGAAGCTAGAGACGTTTGTGGGCCGATCTAACCTATCCATTGTGATATGAAGTACGAAGTGTATAAGTTTGAAAGATAATTATTTTCCTTTCGATTATGTTTACGTTTCGCAGAGTCATTCAAAAGGTATTGAATGTGTATTGAAATTTGAATTCGTCGCCGATTTTCCAGGTCACATCACTTGGTTCGCTTGTGAGCAGTTGTCTCTCATTAAAAGTATGAGAAAGGTTCAAAGTCTCGTGTATTGCCTACATAGTATTTGCTTGAAGGTAACCCAGAGCTACTTTCTCGTCACAGCTACATAGAACACTAGTTAATCTGGACTCGCGGAGAGAAGGAATGATCTTCATGGATTGGCTTCTCGAGAATGAATCCTGCATTTTTGTAGATGTTAAACGTAGACCCAAATCGAAAGATAGGTTACTTTAGAGATAAATGACTACGAAGTAAATAATTAAATGAAATATAAAGTTGTAATTTAAGAATTTAAAACAATTAACAGAAAAATTGTGGCCTTATCATTTGTTTCAACGAACATGGATTTGATTGGTGGAAATACGAGTTACGATTACTGTTGTTTAAACATAGAAGAAATAAATTTTAAGGAGCAGGGCGGCCGTACTGGTAAAAAAATATTCAGCGGCACACTATTTCAGGAGACGGACTGAATATCGCAGCAGACTTGAAGCTTCTCCAGAGACACTGCTTCAGGCGGCGATCACCGTCAAAGCACGACTCCGTAGATCACTCGTTAGTACGGAGGCCGGAGCTTGGAAGGTCCCAAGCCCCTCCACCAGGGTCGCTGTCACGAGAACAGGTCCTCCAGCTCGGGCGGCGTGGAACGGGTGGTTGGCGTCGCCGGGCGAGAAGGGCAGCGACTCCATGAGCGCGCCCGCGTGCAGCGCAGCGGACGGCGGCGGCGCGAACTGCGGGCCCAAGGGGGGCGGCGGGGCGGCGGTGGCGGCCGCGTCGGGCAGGCAGAACAGCTCGTGCGACGGCGGCGCCATCTGGAAGGCCGCGGACGGCGCATGCGCGGCGGGGGCAGGAGGCGGTGGCGGCGGATGGTGGCAGCTGTTGCTGCTTGGGTCGTTGCCGGCGGCGGGTGCTCGGTCGACTGCAGCAACTGGCTCAGCGCCGCGATGTACCGCATGGCCAGGCGCAGGGTGGTGATCTTGGTGAGCTTCTCGCCGCCGGGGGCGCCGCCGTCGCCGGGCCTGCGCGCGCCGCCCGGGCAGGGCGAGGAGGCGCCGTGCGGGGGGAGCGGCGACGACGGAGCCGACAGCGCAGGGGACTGCACCTGCCAACACGCCAATCGACGGGAATTAGTATAGTAGTTATAAGTGCCCTGTCGGCTTGCCTCATTGGTCAGCGTGCTTGCCGGCGGGTGCATTAGCATTAAATGCGAGGCCAGCCGTCGCCGGCACACGCTGGCTTGATCCCTCTTGTGTCGGAGTAGGCAGATAAGAAATGTATCCGGCTCGGAGGACCAAAACATTTCATGGGCAAATGAGCATAAAAGGTGTCGCTTGCTGAGCAATGGGGGCGTGGCTTGGCTCTTACGCTAGTGATAAAATTAAGTGCATAGGTCTTACCGGCACGGCCCTTCTGAGAAGCTCGAAGGCGGCGTTGATCTCCCTCATGCGGTCCCTCTCCCGGGCGTTGGCGGTCTTGCGCCGGTACTTGCTGAGCGGCGGGGGGCGTGGTTTGGCTCGGGGCGTGGGCGGCGGTACAGCTTCCGGACCCGCGCCCTCCGCCCCCGCCGCGCCCGCCACCTCCGCCTCCGCGGGGGCGGCGGCAGTGGATGCGGCGGCGGCGGCGGTGGCGGCGGCGGAGGCGGCCGCGGCGGCGCCCCGCCTGCCCCGGGTCCTCCGCGCGCCCGCCGCCGTCGCCGCCACCTCCGACACCCGTGGCGCGGCGCGCGGCCGCAGAGAGTACTTGGGCGGGGCGGTTGCTTCCGCGGGGGGCTTGGCCGGCGCCGGGGGCGCAGGGGGAGGGGGTGCGGGAGGAGGAGGGTCGGCGGAGGGAGGAGGCTCCGACTTGAGCGGGTCCGTTGGAGGAGTGGCGACGCTGCAACAGAAAAAAGCACCTTAGGTTAACTATCAAGTAATCGAGTCCCGTATCTGGGGTGCGAAATATTTAGGATATTGCAATTTTATTAGGGTAAAAAGTAAGTCAAGTGTACATATTTTAGTCGAATGCTTAGTATGTATTGAAATTCATATACGAACATCAATATGTAAACACGTTTGAGCTTTCAAAAAACTGAATAATGTCAATGAGGGTTAGCTATCTTTGAAATTAAGAAAGTACTAATTTCGAGAATTGGTGCCACGTACCCTGCTAATTTACTGCTGCAACTAATGTATTATCTTTAGCAATTTTTACTCCGTGTGACGTTGAGAGTCCGGTAGGGAGCTGCGAATTTGTGCCGATTGTGGCGATGCCGCGCTGGGATACCTGGAGAGGGAAACTATACGGCCGTGTAAGTCGACCCCTGATCCAAAGGGGTTGAATACCACTTTTCAGAATTGAAATTCACCACACTTACTGAACTAATGGCAATTGACTTGAACGATGCCTTATTTTATGACTATTCTTCTGTTTGACAACGCAATTTCTACTCTTCTTTAGCTATTCGCCTTCTGGCATCTAGCGGAGAAAGAAAGTATCGCTTGAATGATAAAACAGACGGTATGAATTAGCTTGGAGAGTACCTTGAGACTTGATACTTGCGGAGTGGAAGAGCCGGCTTTACTTCCCCTTCGAAGGAAGGATTTATCTCCGAGGCTATTTTACATTCAAGCAAATCTACAACATGGAACAGCCGGCTTTACTTCCACTCGGAAGAAGTGCGTACGAAGGATTTTTGTAAAACTTGAAAAAGCACTGATTCACCGCCGTAGAGCAGAGCAGAGCGTGGGGGGGGCGCTCACCAGGGTTTGTCGCCGCTGTTGTTGTTGGGGTCGGTGGCTCCGTCCGCCCGCGCGCCCGCCGCCGCCTCCATCAGGAAGTCGTACCCGGCGAGGGCTCCGCCGGGTGGTGGTGGTGCGGGTGGTGGTGGTGGTAGGGCTCGAAGGCGTTGGAGGCGCGCCCGATGCGGCGCGGGCTGCGCCCGCCCTTGAGGGCGTGGGCGGGGCCGTCGGGCGCCGCCGGCGAGAAGGGCGGCAGCACGTCGCCCGCGAAGCCCAGCCCTGCGGCGACGACAAAGCAGCGCTTGCGTTATCCAACATCGACGAAAATGAACTCTGTGTTATCAATATGCGAGTGACATAAGTGAGCGAGTATTGGTGAATAAATGAGTGGATAAGGGAGCGAGTGGATAATGGAGCGAGAGGATAATGGAGTGGGTTGATAATGGACCGAGAGGATAAGGGAGCGAGTGGATAAGGGAGCGAGTGGATAAGGGAGCGAGTGGATAAGGGAGCGAGTGGATAAGGGAGCGAGTGGATAAGGGAGCGAGTGGATAAAGGAGCGAGTGGATAAGGGAGCGAGTGAATGAGAGAGCAAGTGAGGAGGAGTAAATAAGGGAGCGAGTGAATAAGGAAGCGATTGCATAAGGGAATGAGTGAATGAGGGAGCAAGTAAGGGAACGAGTGAATAAGCGAGTGGGTGAAACAAATGTTACCACATCCAAAACTCAAGTGGAATTCGTTTGATCTGTAGCATTATCGCAGTAAGAACCATAGGAAGAAATTATTAAATTAATAAATAAATGAAGAAGAGGATAAAAAAATAAATGCAAATGTTAGTACTAACTAAATGAATGTGTGAGTAAGCGGGTTATTAAGTGAAACAGTAAAGTAATGAGTGAATCAATACATAATTCAATAAAACAAATATATGGACGCGTCAGAGAATGAGGATTGGATAAGTGTGAGAGTGAGTAAGCTAGTGATGAAGTGAATGACTGAGCGGATGAGATAATTATTAAACTTTTAAGTTATTGAGTGAATGAGTAAGGGCAAGAGCGAGCGGTTGAGTGAGTAAAAGAGTAAGCGATTGAGTAATAATAAGCGAATAAGAATGAGTAAGCGATCAAATTATTGAATGACGTAATGAACGAATGACGCAGTAAGCGGATGGATCTATAAGTGATTGAGTGATTATACAAATATGTGAAAAAATGAATAAGTGAATGAGTAAGCGACCAACAGATTGAATGAGCTAGTGACTAAATGGATGAATGTATAAGATATTAAGTGAAATGAATAAGTGAATGAGTATGCGATCAAGTGGTTAAGTCAGTGAAGAAGTGGCTGTGAGGGAATAAGCGACCAAGTGGTTGAGTGAATAAGTGGCTGAGATGTAGCAATTGACCAAGTAAGCGACCAAGTGATTGAGTGAATAAGTGGCTGAGAGGGAGCAAGTGACTAAGCAAGAGATCAAGTGCCTGAGTGAATAAGTGGCTGAGAGGTAGCAATTGACCAAGTAAGCGACCCAGTGGTTGAGTGAATAAGTGGCTGAAAGGGAGTAATTAACCAAGTAAGCGAGCAAGTGGTTGAGTGAATAAGTGTCTGAGAGGGAGCAAGTGACTCACCGAGGCCGAGCGTGGGCGAGATGTGGTCGAGCGCGGCGGCGGCGGCGGCGAAGGGGTCCGCGCCGAGCGCGTAGTCGGGCGAGGGCGCCGCCAGGTCCTCGAGCGCCGCCAGCCCGCCCAGCACGTCCCCTCCGCCCTCGCTGCTGCTGTTGTTGTTGTTGGTGTCGGGCTGCAGGTGGTGGTGCGCGTGGTGGTGGTGCGGGTGGTGGTGGTGGTGGTGGTGGTGGTCCTTGGCGGGCAGGCCGCCGCGCGCGCCGCCGCCGAAGCAGGCGTAGGACGAGGAGGAGGAGGAGGGCGAGGAGGAGGACATGACGCCGCGCGCAGCGTCCTCCGAAGACCCCATGGCGAGCGCGCCGCGCCCTCACGGCCCCATGGCGCTGGGCGCACCTGCAGACACAAATGGTTAAGGGTAGATAGATTAATAATGAATGTAGAAAAGACTAAATTTATGATTTTACATAGTGGAAGAAAGAGAAACAAAATCATTCACAACTGATTTAAAGGAAATACAACGGGTATACAAAATGAAATATTTGGGAGTAATTATACATAGTAAATTAAATTTTAAAGATTATATAGAATATATAGTAAAGAAAACTGGGAAAAAGATTAATATGTTAAACAGAATTGGGCAATATATAAATGGCTATACAAGATGTTTGATATATAAATCCACAATTGCACCACATTTTGATTACTGAGCAACAATACTAGTTGGAGTCCAAAAAAGTGAAATTAAAAAACTTCTGATACAACAAAATAGAGCCATGAGGGTAATAATTCAATGCAATAGATACACTTCAGTGGTAGACGTGCCTGACACTCTCAAATTTATGTCAATAAAAGAGAGAATTCAGTACAAGACACTAATTTTTATTTTTAAGTTAATTAAAAACCAAATATCAGGAGATTTAGTAAACAAAATCCAACGAGTGAAAGATAAAACAACAAGGGAAACAAGACAAGCACAACATTTAGTAATTAATTTTAGTAAAACTGAACGGGCAAGAAATAGACTATTTGACAAAGGAATTTAATTATATAATAAATTACCATTAGAAATAAAAAAACTGTGAACAAATTAAAGAATTTAAAAGAAAAATTATAAAACACATAAAAGTAGAAAATTCATTTTTGTAAATAGTTAATAGAGTATACTTATTGATGTAAGCAATGTATGTAAATATGTATTTTGTGTAAAAATAGCCGAGATGCCTAAATAAACAATATCTATCTATCTACCAGCACTACTTAGTGACTTACCCTCGGACAAACAATTTATAAGTTTTTTCTCTTTTCTCTTCGTAGGTCGGCGAGTGTAATATAATTATAATTACCTCACATTAATTATAATAACCCTACATTGAGAGAAAAACTAAACCAAGAGGGAACCGATAAGTACCTGAATGCAATCAAAATTGCTGTGTGTTTCTTTCGAAGTAGTGCACGCCAGTGGCTTCTTTCCTAGTTTTAAGGATCACGCGGGCGCCATCAGTGCCACACACTCATCTCAATGGCACCCGAGTCCTCAGTCATGTGATTTCGGACAGGATGGAGTGGCAGTTCCCTTAAACTGCCATCTAGAGACCTTTCTTCAACCCTTTCACTGCTATGCGTTAGGGGCGCCGGCCGTCGCGCTGTGCTGAGCCATCCGGCGGCCGCCGCACGCCCTTTGCTGAATACTTTTTCGTGCGGTCTTCTCTTGCGCACGCTCTCACTTATCAAAAGAACACATTCCATCCTTCTTTTAGATCCGGGCTTTGGACCGGCACCTGATCGTACCAAAAAACAATGCCAAAAGTCTAATTTATAAATCGAAAATCAAGACACGTACCGTACATTAGGAAAGCAAAATCACAAATGAGAAGCAAGCAATTTTTCAATTTTACAGTTAGTCTACAAGTTTTACTAAGTGAGAAGCAGTCCCCGGAAATGTGTTGAAGTAAACACGGAGGGTGTATAGACAAAAGGGTTTTCTATTTTGGTACTGCAATAATCTTTTGACCTGTGCGTGCTTGACCGGAAACGCGCGCGGACCCCAGGACGGCCGGCGGTGCAAGCAGCCCATGCATTCCACAATACGTGAAAAATCTCACAACAGAAGCATTGAAACGCTATTTAGTAGGCACCAAAATTAACTTCAAAGTGTCCAGAACAGGATCCATGTCATGGCAATCGCCTAATTTCGAACGCGACCGAACAACGGACACGAGAACCCGAAAGAGCAGCGCGACGCACCGGTGCGTCGATAGCAGTGATGGCACGGCGAGCTCTGACGCACCTGTGCGTCGTTAGCACTAAGGGCACGGCAATGCTTGACGCACCGGTGCGTCGTTAGCAGTGAAAGGGTTAAACTAGATAATATCGGCACAGAGTCACATCACATCCCGTTAAGGGACAGGCCATGAGCTCAGGTGGACGCATAGTTTAATCTCTCACTGTAGTCTGACGAAAACCTACACGAAAAGGCAAACTGAACCGATAGATTTAGAGAAAACAGATAGACCCCAAATGCAATCAAATTTGCTACGTGTTTCACACAAACCAGTTTACACCATTGGCTTCTTTCCTCGTTTTGAGAATGAGACAGGCGCCATCAGTACCACACCCTCACCTGAATGGCACTTGAGTTTTCGGTAATTTTGGACCGGATGGAGTATTTTTCCCTTAAACTGCCATCTAGAGACGTTTCTTTCAACTAGATCATCTCGGCACAGAATCACAAAACATCCCGTTAAGGGCGAGGCTATGAGCTCAGGTGGACGCATAATTTAATCTCTTACTGTGGTGTGACGTAAACCCAGATGAAGAGGCAAATTAAACCAAGAGGAAACCGATTGGTCTCTGAATGCAATCAAATTTGCCACGTGTTTCACACAAACCAGTTCACACCATTGGCTTCTTTCCTCGTTTTGAGAATGAGACAGGCGCCATCAGTACCACACCCTCACCTGAATGGCACTTGAGTTTTCGGTAATTTTGGACCGGATGGAGTATTTTTCCCTTAAACTGCCATCTAGAGACGTTTCTTTCAACTAGATCATCTCGGCACAGAATCACAAAACATCCCGTTAAGGGCGAGGCTATGAGCTCAGGTGGACGCATAATTTAATCTCTTACTGTGGTGTGACAAAACCCCAGATGAAGAACCCAGAAAAATAAACCCAGACGTAACCCCCAGATGAAGAGGAAACCGATAGGTACCTGAATGCAATCAAATTTGCCACGTGTTTCACACAAACCAGTTCACACCATTGGCTTCTTTCCTCGTTTTGAGAATCAGACAGGCGCCAACAGTACCACACCCTCACCTGAATGGCACTTGAGTTTTCGGTAATTTTGGACCGGATGGAGTAGCTTTTCCCTTAAACTGCCATCTAGAGACGTTTCTTTCAACTAGATCATCTCGGCACAGAATCACAAAACATCCCGTTAAGGGCGAGGCTATGAGCTCAGGTGGACGCATAATTTAATCTCTTACTGTGGTGTGACATAACCCCAGATGAAGAACCCAGAAAAATAAACCCAGACGTAACCCCCAGATGAAGAGGAAACCGATAGGTACCCGAATGCAATCAAATTTGCCACGTGTTTCACACAAACCAGTTCACACCATTGGCTTCTTTCCTCGTTTTGAGAACCACGCGGGCTCCGTCGGCGTCGTACACCCTCCTGCGTCGTGCACGAGTCCTCAGTCACGTGATTTATGACAGGCAGCCCCCTCCTCCGTATAAGGCCCGCGTCGCAGTGGAAGCTTTCGCCGACTTCCTGCAAGAAAGCTCCGTCTGCGAGAGGCCTCCGCGTTGTCGCTCCCCTGGTTTAAACCGTCTTCCAAAAGGGGCTCGTGCCAAAGGCGATGAGCGCTTGCCATTTTTTGGTCCTCTCTACTGTTGGATGGAAAAGGAATGTCTCGCTGTGATTCACGCCGGCGCTTTTGACCCTAAGGGGTCTTGTGCTCGCGGATTAGCGGTGGCTAATTTTTGCAGTAACCTGCGAATCACGGTGGGGATTATGGGGGCATTCTCTGATCGTTTGTTTAGTTTGTGTTTTTTTGGATCCGAGAAAATGTTTTTCGATAGGACGGTTTAGTGATATTATTTTCTTAAGTATGACGTCACTTCGCATGCGTTGAACAACGGTTAAGCGCCGAACAAGGGGTGATCTCAACATTTTAACTGCCTGCAGAACTGCAATACTTTGGAGTGCTGAAAATCGTGACGATCGTTTTTCCTTAGGTTGGCTACGGTGAACCAAACTTTCTTACGAAGTTTAATGTGTCTTGTGTGCTGTTACTGATGCTTAAAATGGTCTCTATCAACGAAAATGCTAAAGTTTTCTTGTATACTTGTGTACACAGATTTGTTTTGGTTAATGTTCAGTGACTAGCGGGTTACTACTGTTATATAGCGTTCTCTGATCGTTTGTTTAGCATGATTTTTTGAAGTGAGAAAATATTTTTTAAGGAACGGATTTGTGATATTGTTTTCTTAAGAAGTATATCATCACTTCCTGTGCGTAGAATAACTGTTAAACGGCAAACATCAAACCATTTTTCAACATTGATACTTCTCCGGATATGTTACGACGGTTTGTGATTCACGTAACAAATATTGTTGCATACAGATGCAATTGTAATGCAGATTGGTGATGGCTAATTTGCGGTAACTAGCAAATTACGACTGTAATATAGCGTTCTTTGATCGTTTGTTTAGTATATTTTTTTTGGTGCGAGAAAATACTTTTCGATGGAACGGTTAAGCCACAAACACACAACTTTTCAACGATATGTGTAAAATAAAGATATTTTTGACATTAATTTTTTTGTTTGCATACTATGTTACGGCGGTACATGATTCACGTCATAAACATTCTTGCCCAGGGATGGACTTGCGTACATGGATTAGTGATGGCTAATTTGCAGTGACTACCGGATTACGACTGTGATGTGGCATTTTCAGATCGTTTGTTTAGTAAATCTTTTGATGCCAGAAAATATTTTTCGATGGAACGTTTAATGATACTGTTTCTTAAGAACCATGACATTCATTTTGTAGGCTTTAAACAACGATTTACGACAGACAACAGTTTTCAACGTTATATGTAAAATGACGATGTGATCCACATTGACACTTTTCCTCTGTGTGTCATGACGTGTTTGATGTCGTAGACATGCTTGCCTGTAGATGGACTTGTGTACATGTGTTAGTGGTGGCTAATTTGCAGTAAACTACCGGATTACGACTGTGATTTTGCTTTTTTGGATGGCCACTTTAGCAAAAACATTTTTCTGGCGTTATAACTATTTCGAGGTAGATTTCCATTGATATACATTAGTTACATGATATCTAGTTGCTAATAATTGAACAACGGGTAACACGCACTACCCATTGGTAGTGGTTGTACAACATTCATAATATGTTAAGTGAGACATAAGTCATTTATGTCTGTCGTCCTGCTCTTGAAGCATTAGTACACTTCGATTGATATTGGTTAATTCGAAGTAATTAATGAATCACAGTGGTAATTCTACAGATTAGTATTATATTTATATTAAACATTTTCGGTAGAATGACTCAATTATATTCATAAGTTAAAATCCGTGACAAGACTATGTGATAAAAAAACTGAATTTGGAAGAATTGACTAACATTTCAACAATAAACGTTTAACAATGGTTCAGCGCTATGTATTCCTCAAAATATTCAGTGAGTAACAATTATCTATTCGACAATAAACAAGTTATTCAACGATAACTTTTTCACCGCTTAACGAATGTGACGAATCACAAAAGTCCATTTTTAAAATTGTCATTAAGACAGTATCCCTGCATTCGCAGCCTAAGATTCTCCGGTCTACAAAGCCTTTTTTTGCGGACTCGCAGTTACTAACGCTAGAGTGCCCGATCAGAGTAATGTTGGCAATCTGTATGACGCTGCTGTAATGACAACCACTGATAGGATTATGAGTTACAATCCTATGAGAAAGAAGAATTTTCCCTCCCTCATTGGGAAATGACCGATCATTATGGGTTTTCTGTACAGGTGATTCAAACTTTACTTCGATCATTCAAATGCCAGATTCGTCACGATATGAGAAGTAGCATGTGACATCCTGTTGTTGCAAAATCTGTTTTAAGAGTCATTTGATAATCTTCAGACAACCCTATGCAAGTAATGAAGCAAGTAATAAATACACAAGCAATAAAGGATTGATTGATTAGTGATTCCGGGTGTGTCAACGGCTAAGGTCATTAGTGCCGTAAGTGTAGTGCATACTTTTTTATGGCGGTAGGTGGATCTTCCCCGTTGGATGGCGAAATTGGCTTGCGAGGTTTTTCTTCAATCAGGTATCTCCCTCCAGCGGGACAAGCCCTCAGCTCCCGACTAGTCTCCCGGTATGTGTGGTTAGTGCAGTGCATGCAAGTGTAACTGCGTCTGTAAGGAGTGAAGATAGGACAAGGAAGAGCAACGAAAGATCCGTAACCCGTTTGTTAGGGTACTGCTCCGGCATTCATCTGGTGTTGATGGGAGAAACCACGGAAAACTACCGATCGGAGCAGCCGGCCGTTAGAATTCTCCTCCAGACAGCGACTGAATTCGACCTAGCTATGTAGCTATTGTCGAATATCCTTCGAATGCCGGGAGTGGAACCCTAGGATCAGATCCTGGTCAGAAGCACTGCAGTGACATCAGTGCAGATGCCCTGAGCCAGCTAAACCATTAGAGGAATAACCGCAACAGACGGTACGAGATGGTAAGTTACAATATGTGTAGGAATACTCTAGGCAGCGTTCACGTTTCATCGCATGTGTAGGGAGTAAAGAAACAACAGAATACGGTGACTCATACGACAACTTTTAACATTAATCAGCAACCCGGCGACATCTGCGCGTAAAATGGCAGATTATACAGCAAATAAATGAACATCTGACTAGCAGCATTAGCAACGTCTGGTCGATTTGTCGTTAACTGTCGCTAGATACGAGGCCTTTGCTCTGAAACGAATGCTTCGACAAGATATGAAGAGATGCTGAGGAAAAAAATGAAACTAATATATCCACATTTGAACCTTAGCCTGTTAGAATGCACCGGTCATTCACAGCTTTGTCCAGTATTTACACTAGATGCCTGAAGAAATGTTTGAGAATAAATCTGTCTTCCGCAACTTTCCGTTTATTCCGATTTCGAATGTGCAAACGGCGGGTGTAAGTTACAAGGGATGTTAAACTACTCAATGTGGCGTCTCCAAATTTTATTCCGTTCAGGAAATTAAATAAAAGAATCAAAAATAATTAACCCTCTTAGGAAATCTCTTTCTTTAGTTATCCCGAAATGGGCCGAACCGACAAAATCGCTAATAGACGTCACAGGGACCTTACATTACATACAACAGCTGAAATGATCATTTCTGAGGTAAGAAATGAAATCAAGAATTCTGTGGAGAACATTTATTACATCTCGTAAATAATAGTTGAATCAAGTACCATTAAAATAATTTTTAAATGGATTAAGTCAGCGAAATGCATTAAAATTAACGTAAAAGAGTACAAAATGACTTACAGAATTTCGCATGAAATATATAGATAGAAGAGGAGAAGAGTGCATCAAACTATACGATGTGAGTGTACATTACAAAAGGGGTTGGAATGCTTCAGGTTACACATTGTGACTTCCCCCTGCAGGGAATAAATAAAGACCTCAGGAGCTGGCAGACAACTGGTCCGCGAACTTCCAGCTGTCATAAGGGACAGGGTCAACTCGAGAAGCTTTTATGTGGAAGACTAGAGATGTACGGAGAAATAAATCCATCATGTTTCTCGATACAAACATTACAAAAGGGGCTGGAATACTCCACGAAAACATCGAATCTTCCCCTCTCCAGGGAATAAATAGATACACCGTTCGGGTGGTGGAGACAGATGGCGATTTATCCGCGAAGTTTCACTTGTCATAAGCGATCGAGTAAACTGCGAAGGTTAATATACTACATAGTTACGGAGGAATAAATGCATCAAACAGTATTACACGGGGGGAAAAATCAAAAGGGTACTCCAGGCTCACCCCCTGCAGGCAATGAATAAACAACCCGGGAGGCGACAGACGATACATCCACGAACTTTCAGCTGTCGTAAGTGACCGACTCAACTCCCGAAGGTTTTGCGCGGAATACTAGAGAGCTCCGTAAGAATAAACTATCAGCCGGGTGTGTGTCACCAGAAGGGGTTGGTTTGCTTGAGCCGGTGTCCGGCGTCTGACCCCGCGCGGCCGCGAATAAATCCTCGCGGCTCCGCCGACTCATCCGCGTGAGTCAGCGCGGCGCGAACGGGTCCCGGGGAGCGGGTCCGCTTTGGCCTTAGGGGGCTGGCGCCGGCGCCGGCGCCTGCGCCGTTTAAGGCAGCGGCGCCAGCACGGGTCACGGTCCCGCCGCCCGCAACGCGAACTCCGAACTTCGCTGCTTTTTTTTCTCTTTTTTTCGTTTGCGCGCGCGCGAGTGAGTCATTTCTCGCGGAAAAAAAGAATCGATCGTTCCTCCCGACGGAAAATGACATGGGTTTCTGACCGGGAAGTTCTTGGGTTCGAGACCTGACACTAGCAAGATTTTGGACACGAGCTAGGTCGATTTCGGTCGCTGTCAGCAGGAGAATTCCAGCGGCCGGCTGCTCTGATCCGTAGTTTTCCGTGGTATCTCCGATCAACACCAGGCGAATATCGGAGCGGTACACTGATAAACGGGCCATAGACCGCGCGCGATCGTTCCTTTCCCTTCCTTGTCCTATCCTCACACGCTCACTTGTATCTACATTCACTACTCTGCCACACATTTCGGAAACATGAATTTGTGCATGTAATATTATTTTGACTGTGACATTTATTACCTGCTAATGACCTCGGCAGTCTAGGGGAATTAAAATAAATAATAAATAAAATGCGTAAAAGAATGAAAGAAACGAAGGAAGAGGAAAACACTATACTTGTATCTCCTGTGGACCCTGCACCCCAATCGGTATGGGACTGAGCAGATATTCCTGAATTACCGTTCATGACACATTTGCAAATGGCAGAATTAGGAACTACTGTTGTTTTGAAAGTGAGTACCTGAATATACATATAAGAATGCACGAATAGTGTCGATGTGTAACAACATCTGACTAATGCTGTCGCCAGCTAAGGCAGTCTGGGAAAAGTGCTTGTTTTGTTTTGTCGTTTCTGTGAAGTCTGCGGAAAAATTAAATCCACTTTGGTATGCGAGAGTACGTTCTGGCAGTAAATTAGTTAATAATGTAGTGAAGTATTGCCGTGAGGAAAAGAAAACTAAGGTTATTAACACTTTTAGAAAAACAATGGGCAGAAACATACAGATCTGTACAGGAGAAGCTCGAAAAATATTTTTATTTCTTTGCACATATGTATTAAACAATCGTTATTTTATTTCCTGCTTCTACTGTGCCTCTCCCTGCAATAAGCAGGCATGTATCCCGCTCACCGCCATCAATATATAATCGTTCAGTGCCTTCTGTAGACGTGCGATTCGCAATCAGTCGGCGGTGATCACGTGTCAGCAGATCGCAGCGCCCCGACTGCTAATACCGAAAGAGGTGGGTCAGTGCATCAACTGATGTCACTACAGTCCCTCTGACCCGGAGCTCGTAGGTTCCACTCCCAAAGGTGACAGGATTTTTGTCACTAGCTTGTCACTAGGTCGAATTCAGTCGCTGTCTGGAGGAGAATTCTAGCGGCCGGCTGCTCTGATCGGTAGTTTTCCGTGATTTCTCCGATCAACACCAGGCTAATGCCGGAGCAGTGCCTTAACAAATGGGACACGGACCGCTCGCGACCTTTCCTTCCTCTTCCTTGTCCTATCCTCTCCTCTTACACTAACATGCACTACCTACCACACATGCCGGGAGACCGGTCGGGAGCTTACAGCTTGTCCCGGCTGGGGCGGTGCTCCGCTGGTGGGAGATACCTGCTTGAGGGGAAAACCTCGCTAGTCGACGGTAGGTCGGCGCCGGATCTCGCCATCCAGCAGGCATAAACAGCCACCTCCCGATGAAAAAGCACGCCCTTACGGGAGTAATGACCTCTGTAGTTGACGCGCCCGTAATCACGAACAATCAATCAATGAATACGACTGTGTAACCGACAATCCGACAAATGTAAAATGAACGAGTAATCCTTTCGTAATTTTTGTCCAAAGCCGTGTTATTTCCTCGTGGCCGTCCAGCAACCTGAGGACCCGCGTCATTTGGGAGCCGGCGGCGGCGGCGGCACGGGGCCCCCCGCGGCTGCCGGACAGTTGACAAACGCCACGCGTCGCCCGCGACGCCGCCGACCGGCCGCAATTAGCGTCACGCGGCAGCGCGAGCCCCGGGGAAAAAAAAAGCTCCTCCCTCGACACCCCGACTCCGAAGCGCGCGAGGACACAGCGCGAGGGGGTTTTTGTCGGGGAGGCACAAAGGCCGCTGAGAAATTACGCCCTCTCGGGGAACTAATTGGGGTAATTAATAAGCTGGCGGTTAAGGCGGGGTCAGCAGGTGGCAGGCGGTTACTGCATTATTACGTTCCTTGGCTCGTACGGGGGTGTCTGGGTTACCAACTTTCGTCTAGATGAAATCGGGACTCGGGTCCAACCACCTGAAAGCGAGTTTTGTAAAAATTGGTTTTTATAACGATTTTAAGTTTTTTGTATTCGAAGCTTAAGGCCAAGAAAACACCTAAAATTGCATTATTTTGCCCCCTCCCTAGACCGGGGGGGTCTGAGGTAAAGTTTGGAAAATTAAGGGCAAAATAATGCAATTGTAGGCGTTTTCTTGACCTTAAGCTTCGAATACAAGAAAAAACACACTTAAAATTGTCATAAATATCAATTTTATAAACTAAAATTAACTTTTTAAATGAAAAATGTAAAATATCGGGACAGTTGCCATCCCGACTAGGTTGCAGTCGGGACGCGGGACAAATTCACATTATTACGTTCCTTATTTCGTATGAGGAAGTCAGGTTACCAACTTTTGTCTAGATGAAATCGGTACTTAGGTTCAACCTCCTGAAGGGGGTGGGGGTCCGGGGTAAATTTTGGAAAATTAAGGGCAAAATAATACAATTTTAGGCGTTTTCTTGGCCTTAAGCTTCGAATTATTATAAAAATATAATTAAAATATAAATATAATTAAATAAAATAAAATATAAATATAATAACAAAATAAAATATAAATATAATTAAATAAAATAATATATATAATTAATTAATATTATAAAAATAAAATTATTATAAAAATCGATTGTATAAAAAAATTAACTTTTTAAATGAAAAGTCTAAAATATCGGGACAGTTGCCGTCCTGACTACGTTACAGCCGGGACGCGGGACAAATGCACAAAAATCGAGTCTGTCCTGAGAAAATCGCGACAGTTGGCAACTCTGGGGGAGTTGTAATGTAAGGGGAGTTTTGGTTGAGGAGGAGAGAGAGAGAGAGAGAGAGAGAGAGAGAGAGAGAGAGAATCATTGAAATATGACGACGTCGGCTTCGAAATCTGAATGAGTTGATAACTAGAGACGGAGGGGAGAATAAGGAAGCTGGATAATTCAGAAATTATGAGGTATTTTGGGCGGTGATGGAAATGAGTGTTGACGGTCCCTTGTCTTAATCAAGTTCCCGAATACAATGAGTCCCTACGTAATGGATTTTAATTATTCAAGCGAGCATTCGGGTATTCATAGGAACGATTGTGAGATTACGAAGTAGTAAATATCTCTATTATTCTCTAAAAGCTCTATTCATTTCTTGTCGTGTACTAACTACTGTGTCAAAGAAATGCGTGTAGTAATTAGTATCATTTTGTTTTCTAAAAATAAACTATTGGCTAATTCTCTTGAAACTAAACACAGGCATATATCAAGAGAACAACTCAAAAGGTATTAATTATCACAATTGTATTTCATGAAGTACATAATTCATTAAAGAACCTGTCATCTCGTATTTAGTTCATTTTATTCTAAGAGATAAAGAACAAAGAGTTTTAATACGATGTGATATTATAAAGCTTTAAGGCTTACGTTCAAATTAATTTCTACATTGCTACATGACTCTCAAAATGAATATGGAAGAACACTTTCAGGATAAGCCAATTCTGATAGAATGAAACAGCTGACAGTACTGCCCAATTAGTGAACAAATGTTTTGATTTTTTTGCTAAGATATAATTCGTTACTGTAAAACAATTATTCATTGAATTGTATTAATTAATTGTATTAATGCATTAACGTCTACAAACTTGTCTCTATATGCAGTGGAATCAATAAGTCAGAATTCTTAATATCAACGATCTGAAAATGTGCTCTCTTTAGATACAAAGTAAGAACTAGTGGTGCTACAGAATGGCACAGACTTTCGCCTAGTTCCCCGTGGTTTTCTATTTCCTTTGGTCTCTGCTAGCTATTCGGACTTGCCATATACTATTGCCAGCTGCCATCTATCTCCGCCCAAAGTACAGTTTTTTGTCATTTTCTTAATTTTTCAGTTTCCTAATAACAGAACGGAAATATTATTTTAATAATATTAAAAATCAGAAAACCTAAGTGTCCTACGTGGCAATTTTCTTTGAAAAATTTAGAGCCATTTTTAAGAAAATGGCATTTGAGCGCTACTGTAAATTCGAAAATTTGAAGCTCTTTTTCACAATTTTTTACTTTTCGAAAAACTTCATTAGAAGTCATTTGAAGCGCATTAACTCACAAATACAAGAGTGTTTACAAATTGCTGGAAATGTGCATATTAACGCTGTGAGAGTTCTTTAAAAAATGACCTGTCGTAAAAAATAGGACCTATGCCACTTTTATAAGTGTATTTTACTCTATTCTTACACGAAATTTAAAGAAACAATTTGGAGCCGTTTTTGAGAAAAAATCGAAAATGTGCAGAGGACTTCATGTAAAGTCACAGCATCTTGAGTCAAGCCCAATCGACAGGGGAATATCCATTTTAGAAAAAATTCCTACGTATGATTTATATGGCAGAATGTCAAATTTCGTAGGTTGAAAAGATGTTGGAAAAATCTCCTTAGCACCAAATATTTGTCATCAAATATAGTTTTTAAAAGGCAGCTTTTTAATTTCATTGCCGCCGGGGTGGCGGCAGAGCAGCGTTTGTCAACTGTCTGGCGAGTAGGCATTCCGGAGTTTTTTATTGGCGACTTGGGACGAGAACCACCATCACGGTCCTAAGCCGCCTTTAACACGTAGTAATCGGATGCACTACGACAGGACCACAGGGTGTTCACAAAGAAGCGTTTCAAACGTTTGTGTGTACTGGAAGCCATATTCCGTTTACGAGATGATTTTAGAAAGTCAGAATCTTGGACTTGCCTCTTACATATTTAATAAACAATCGATCTTAAGAAAATTGTCCGTTAACTCATTATTATTGTTTAAAGTGTGAGGTCCCTTATTTCAAAAGAGGCTCCTTAAAACTACTTTCATTCATTGATTTTGTTTAAAATTTTATTTAAATCAACCTTTATTGCATTTCCTTTGCAAAAATCGTATCTATTGTTCAAAACAAAATTGTGATAACTTTTGTAATTATTTTTAGATTCAACTTTTGAAAAAGGCACCATCACTTAAATGTTGAATGAATAAATAAGACGAATTAATGAAAAATGATGCTAATGTACAGGAAATATGTTTCTGGTTGTTTGAAAAAAATTGCGTCTTTTATTTTATCTATAAGTTGTATCTGCAACACATCGTCAGAATTTTCACTTTACAACTGGTGACTGATATTTAGACTGAAAAAAAATTCTGATACATTGCACATCAAAGAGATGACGTATTTGCTATTTACCTTCATTCACATTGACATTCAATAATGAGTAGTTTTGTTTAAGCCACAATAAAGTAAATTACGCACGAAAATCATTGCATGGAATTTATGAAGTGATTTTATTTATGTACTTTGCATTTTCTTGAAGTGCTAACACATTGCGTTTAACAATGAAAATAATATAAATATATTGATGTATTAATGAAATTAATGTATCATTTACATCTATATTAATTCACTTCATTCATTTAAATTATCCATCAAGACAATAATACAATACACTTTTATATTTAAGAAACAAAATTAAAATAGTTTTCACGATAATCAATATATTAATACATGAAGAGGAAATCCCCCCTTTTGAAGCATATTGCGTGCACGCAGGGATATAAGATTTGGCTTAGTTAAATTTAGTACGGCGAAGGAGTGCAAAAAGGTAAAATTTGTGTGTAATATATGTTAAAAATATATTACATTAAATAAAATAAAACATTCATTATATACTTTCATACTTCAAATGTCAGTACGGATGTAAACAAACGACATATTATTACGTAGTATAGAAAGTCGTTTGTTGACATCTATACTGCCAGTGTCAAACACAAAGAAGCCTGTGGTCAACGACTTGCACAGAATAGAGTTGTCAACGAATAATTACTGGCAGATTGACAGAATGAGTTCCGAACTGTGAATTTCGTACGATTTCAACGTTGCCTTTCGTGTCTGGAGTGAGTGTCACGGCAGAAAAGTGTTTATTTTATATTTTATATATTATTTCTATTTGTTAAATATTTGAATGTGCAGTTGACACACAATACTTGCTAATGACGTATTTGTACTCGTTACAAGATGACTTAATAGAACAAAATTAAAAAATATATGCAATGATTAAACGGATATACTCATTGAGAAAATAACCTCAATACCGTTAACATTTATGCAAGAATTAAATATAAGGCCAAATCAATAATTTCGTCTTAATGAATTTAAGGAATATGCCAATTGCTGAATCTCATATGCCAAATGCAGTAATTTTAATTTTTTTGGTTAGTTGCTGTTAAAAAATATGGAAGTGGCCCGTTTTAAATTTTAATATGACGCTTTTTTTCGCTGTTGTAATGCAATTTATAGCTTTTAAGTGTAGTTCTGTTAAGAAACAACCTGTTTACCGCTAAATGCTGAGAGGATACCGTTTCCTCAAGGGATAATTTAAGACTCTCCAAGAAAAGCGTTTAATGCATGCTCATAAAGCTGGATTCTTTACTTTGTAAGCTCTTTGACAGATTTATAAACGGAAGAATAACGTGAAAATTAACTTGTCATATTGTTTGTATAATAGAAGGGATCTTGGAGCCGTAGTGCATCTTACTGACGAAAGTTACGAAGAATATTGAGAGAAAAGGACGTTCACATTTTGTGGCGGTGTTCATACTCCTATTTTGCGAATTAGCAAATAGGTGTGAAAGTGTTAGACTATCGTTAGCAAACTCAGTTTCTTTTAGTAGCTATTTAACTTTTATACAAGCAGATTTCTGTCAATAGCATGTAAGAATTTCAGATCGTACTATCGAATAAGTGACTAATTATCAATGTATTTCTTTGTTTCTCATTACTACCTAGTTAAAAAGCTAATCAAAATTGGTAATCAAATTCACGTTTCATTTATTGCAAACCGAAATCACAGTGGCTTACTAAGTGAAATCGTTTGACATCATTAAATATAAATGCAAGAAGTTTCCGAAGTTTGTGGAAAACGATATTACTTTTGACTACACTTGTTTTACTAATTTCCAACGCACTCAAACATTAAAAGAAAGCTATGTGGTCTCCGGTCCAATATGATAAGTGTCTGGTTTGTTTCATACCCAGGAACTTGAACCGTAATTATATAAGAACTGTTGTTCTTTACGTTCACCATCCTACGTTATTGTGGTATTCATTCAGACATTTTACTTTGTGATATGATAATGAATAATTTATTAATTTTACCTTTAATTTAATTGGCTAGCTCAGTTCTCTGGTTCTCATGCTCTCTATACAGAGAAGCCTGGAAGTCTGAAATTGTTTATGTCCCGAAGGAATTACACACAACGTGGCACAACAATAATTTTGTTTATTAAGAATAGAATTTGAGATTAAAAATATAAAAATTCTCTTGCTTAATTTCGTGCATTAAGTTCACTGTACCAAATTGTCTGGCGTTGTGAAACGATGGCCCCGCAGTTCGTAGCCCCTTGACTTCCGCGCCGAAAATCCGTCTGCTTCTTTCTTGCTGCTCACTTCTTGCACACTTGTTCCACAATTTGTCCTCCCTATTCGCGTCGATGTCCAACTTTAATAATTCAGGTTACATACGCGCCGCTACCACCAGGATGCCAGTCAACCACCAACTCTCCTTCTAGTTCAGCGCCCCCTTCTCGCGCGTCAACAACCGTCGTTACCTAGTAACCGCGACCGTCCAGATTGAAGCGCGGCGTTTGTTTTGTAATATTTTTGTATATTACAACTTTCTCTTTACGAAGTAGAAGGAAAGTCAGGAAATGCAGTGCGAAAAAATGACAAATTGTTTTTAGTTATTTAAGGTCGCATCAACATCTAGATCATTAGCGACCACTATTGGATTTTAAATTTAGTGTCTTATGAGGATGAGACGATATAGTGATGATAGGGGGTGAAAGGACGAACACAAATATTGCCATGCACGAGGCAGGACTCGAACCTGCGACGTACTTTGATACTTTACGATATACGTAATTTGAACTTTCAATTCCCGCCTTATATTCCAATCATTTTCTATTTATTATGAAATAGTCGTAGTTAAGTACTACGAGTGTTTTGAGTATTCTCAGGTCCCAAAATACTGAGCTCTATGAAAAAGTGGAACCGAAATTAGTTTTTTCTCGTCCGATTCTGAGAGTGCATACAAAATCACCACTTATTCACGAACTATATTTATGTGATGGGATGCTAACAAAACCTCAACGATTTATGAAACCCTGATTGTAACACCTTTTCGTAAGAATTGGCAATTGAACAGCACGGTTTTTTTCCCGTTCGGTGCAGTATTTCATTGTCATCTCGGAGAGATAACAAGTGAAAAAATATCCAAACGGACAAGCTCGCCATTTTACATGAATTAAGAAAGGTCTGGAGGTACCCTGCATTTCCGATTAATGTTAACACAAAACTGAAGCACGTCGGTGAAAGACAAATAGCGCCCAATCGTGTAATTTGGGCGTAGTGCGCGTTTTTGCCGCGAAAGACCCCAATATGTCATTTCATCACATTACTTTTGCTTGTCTAGACGACACAACAACCAGCGTCGACTTGGTCATTATGCCGTAATTTAAGACTCAGATCCTTCTTCGGTAGTCAATTGCTCTCATAACAAGATAACGCTGCTCGCACTGCCGTGTTATTTATACTCTAAAACCTACAGAAAGCATATCCTGTGAAGAACTTTCGTATTCAATGGGCGTCGTAGAAATTATACGTTATTTCAATCCTTAACGCATTAATCTCCAATATTTATGTTTGAGAAACTCTCGACATTTCACACCACGCCACACACCATTGGGAGGGCCTACGTATTCATCAGAAAATGTTCATGATTGCGTTCAATAAATTAATCACTTGTTTAAAGTGGACTCATATATAACAATCTACTTGACACCCATGTGAAGAAAACATTTTCTACAACGGGGAATTTAGGGTTTATTTAAATAACGAGCTGGTAGTCGCATGAGAAGATTCGCAAACTGAATAAATAATGGAAGTTTGTATACGTTAGCAGCTGAGATGCGAGGCAAATGAAGTCTCCACCTGCAATGAAGATATTAAAAATAACAGAATTTCAGTGTAATAAATCTTGTCTCCTGTGCATTTTTCATTAGTTTAGTGACAAGCTGTTTACTAACAACTTTCCAAGGAAATATTTCAAATACTATGTACTATTTAATTGCGGATGAAATTGGCAAAGTATTTTTCAGTTATGGATGGCTAAACAAATCTTAAAGAGCAAAAGTTTACCTTTCTCTTTAGTTTGAGCGTGTGATGGACACGTTATGATATATGAAATGTGGACAGAATTATCGTTACTAAATTTTCTTATTATCTGATGACTTGTACACTTAATGTATGACCGGGGAGGGGGTTCAACACTGGCTAGATAGCTAAGTCGGATTCAGTCGTTGCCTGGAGAAGAATTTTTAGTGGCCGGCTGTTCTGATCGGTAGTTTTCCGTGATTTCTCCAATTAACACCAGGGGAATGCCGAACAGAACTCTAACTGGCCACGGATCGCGCGCTATCGTTTCTTCCCTACCGGGAGAGATGGCTCAGTGCATCAACCTGATGGCACTGCAGTGCCTCTGACCGGGAGGTCCTAGGTTCGAGTCCCGACGGCGCAGGATTTTCGACAACTACCTTGTCAGCTAGGTCGAATTCAGTCGCTGTCTGGAGGAGAATTTTAGCGGCCGGCTGCTCTGGTCGGTAGTTTTCCGCGGTTTCTCCGATGAACACCAGGCGAATGCCGGAGCAGTACCCTAACAAACGGGCCACGGACCGCGCGCGATATTTCCTTCCTCTTCCTTGTCCTATCCTCTCCTCTTACACATTTACTTTAACATGCACTACACTACCACACATGCCGGGAGACCGGTCGGGAGCATACAGCTTATCCCGACTGGGGCGGTGCCCCGCTAGTGGGAGATACCTGGTTGAGGGAAACACCCCGCTAGTCGACGGTAGGTCGGCGCCAGATCTCACCATCCAGCGGGGAAAAAACATCGCCACCTCCCAAGAAAACACGTACTACACTTACGGACTAATGACCTGAGTAGTTGACGCGCACCGAAACATCAATCAATCAATCAATCAGTTTTCTTCCCCTTCCTTGCCCTATCCTCACCCCTTACTCGCATACATTTACACTAACATGCACTACTCTGCTTCACATGCCGAAAGGCGAGTCGGTATTTTAGAGCGTGTGCCGGTTGAGGCAGTGCCACGGTGGGGGGAAATCCCTGGTTGGGAAAAACGCAACTCACTTAGTTGACGCCTCACCACCTTCCGCTATAAAAGCATGCACTACACTTACGGGTGGTTGACGCGCCCAGATTCATCAATCGTCATGCTTAGGGAGTGTTGCTCCCAGTCATATTTACATTTTTGGGGGATATTGACCAACATTTCTTCCTTTTGGAGTGTAAGTGGAGCTTGTGAATTTAGTCTGGCCTTCGGTATTTGAGCGGCGACGATGGTCCAGCGGTTAGCGTAACGGGCTGTTACACGCAAATTCGCGGGTTCAAACCCGAGAAAAAATCCTTCGTACGCCTTCCTTCGGAGGGGAGGTAAAGCCTGATGGGCCGGAGGGAAGGTACTGTTAGTAGATATAAGAGACCCTCAAGTATAAAACAAGCCTCTGAGTTAAATTCAAAATCGCCTGTTTCGTCGCCCGAGATAATACCTTCTTTCTCCGCTACATGGTGAGAGGAGCGTAGCAAAATTTGCGTGGTCAGATGGAACAGCAGGCCTCGTGGCCTAAACTCGCTACGTAAATAAGGCATCAATTCAATTCTGTGTACCATACGAAGGCTATTACTCCCTTGAAACGGGCCGTTTTTCAGTGATGTCAATCTTATAAACCCCCTATTGTCTCCTTTGGTTTCCAAACTTTTTTAGCCTAGAAGTTCGTTAATATCACATACAAAATTAAATACATGAATCAAAAAACCGATGTAGGTAAATACTCTTTTGCCAACCGGACAATAACTGACTGGAAGAATCTACCTGCTGCAGCACCGGCGACTTTTCCTAGTGCGCGTTGCTTCAGGAATCGTCTAGGGAATTGCGCGTGATGCTAAATATTTGTGTTATATTTCTTAGTCATTTAGTTGTAGTTTCCTTATAATATTTATTTTTAAGTTATATTTGTATGTTTTTTCTATGATCTGTGTAAACCCGGCCACCGAGCGAAAGCTCATTAGCAGGAAATAATAAATAATAATAACTTTTTGCAATGCCGATTTGTAAAGTAAGTCATAATGTAACCCCCTTAAAGCCAATTCGAATCATTAACCTGATTAATGTAATTCCCATACTTTTAATTTCAGTTGTATTAGTGCTATTTTATTATTGTTGTAGCTCATGTCTTTAACAGTTTTGCAATGAAAACCGGCATATCCGATACAAATATTAGAATAAAATTGCACAAAATACTAAAGCTAGCTGTAGATAAACAATAGTATTCTTAATGTAAATAAATAAATATAATTCCATATAGGATCTACAGGTAAAATAATGTAAATGTAAAATGTAAATATATATTAATGAGTGTTGGATGACTGATTAAAAGTATTGATGTAAATGTACTAATGTAAAAGTATCAATGAAATTATTAGTATTAGCATGTAACTAATGTAATTATTATATTAAGCATGTGTATCTAATATGAATAGGTAATGTAAATGTAAAGCTATTTTAAGGTCGCTGATGACAAATGTTGTTAAAAGGCGACTTAAAATAAAACAAATAAAAAATCTATAGATATATTTAAAAATCTCTATCTAGGATTTTTGATGTAACCTTTCAAACGGTTCCTTCTTTCGTGTCTTAATTCACGTACGATCACCACCAGCTTCGTAAGGTTTATCAGTCCCACTTCTGTCTCTTCACTCTAACCAGGACAACCATCTAGTCTGTAGCCGCCTAAAAGTTAGTGCCACTAAAACTAACCTATTTCCTAAAACTCCTTTATACTTAGTCGAGCAATAGACAAGCTTTGACAACTGGGCTGTAACAACGTGTCAAAAATGTCCTATATTTGAACTATTCTTTTTTAACATCCATTGACCAAACAAATCGTATTTTATTTTTCAATGGGAGTATAAACTTCAACAAATGACTCGCGGAACAGTTTGAGAGCAGTCTTGCACAATTGATTGCAGAGATTTCAATCACTTTTCTAATAAAGTGATTACGTCGCCTGATTGACTTTGAATTGTGTCGCCTGATTGACTTTGAATAACCCACAATGTCGGTATTGTCCTGAGGCAAATTGTGTTAGCGAACACATAACACATAACGGGAAACGAAATATACCTCGGCAAACTTGAAATCTGTTTTGTATGTTGTGCGTTTCTCCTATCCATCTTCCTCGTAATTTGAATTCGAAGTAAACTGTGGAATTTTCTCTATGAACTCTATGAATACAGTCGAAATGTCCAAATGCATACACAGACGCTACAAACACCTAAGCAATGGTTCCTCCATGCCTATGATGAGAAAGGTACCTGTGGGCTCTTGTTACATTATGATTTTTGTGAAGTTGTTTGTCGCTAATAATTAAGAGCTCAAGCTAAAACTCTTACAGACGTCCAACAAGGTGAAGGTTGGAAGTTCGAATTCTAGGCATATTGCATTCATTTCCTTGTTAATCCTTTATGTAATTTAAACTAAAAAAAGCAAAATCATAAAAATCTCTTAATGTCTCTTTGACTCACTGAGAAATTCATCTGGATGTGATGAATAGCTTCATCATCAAGCCAAATTTTGTTCTTTATTTTAATATTTAAAATAATTACAATTGCACTAGGGTTACTCGGCCAAGCAAAGCAAACATTTTGATTATTTAGTTTCCCAGTTCAAAAACGTTATGGTCGTAGAGTCGAATTAAACTGTTTGGTGGGACTATAATCTTAAATACAAGCGAGTATTCAAATGGTGCAGTATTACAGATTTTTTATTTGTTCTTTAGCCGAAATTAAGATTTGGATAATTGTGCAAAGAAATCAAAAAGAAGATGTGTCGAATGAAATTTTTATTAGTAATAGTAATATATATTTTATTAGTATTTATTAGTAATAGTAATATTTATTTTAGTACTCTTTTTTAAAGTTTATTACACATTTCACATTGCCACAAAGATTTTTGAACTAATCGTGAATAGTTGTCTTAGATTTCCATGTAAATGAAGTTACGTGGAAAAATAATCTGCTTCAAAAATGGTGCAAGCGGAAGACAAGCAGAGAATCTTTTTTAGAGCATAAACGATTCTTGTTATAATACCAGTCATTTGCATTGCTTCTGAGATATTATGGGGGAATGTGAATCTTGTTTACCAGGAATGCATATATTATTAAACCTTTTTTCTAACGATACAATAACTTCATTGGTAGCTTTTCATTAAATTTTTCTGATACATGCTTTTTTATATATTGTGAACAATGCTCGAATTAGACATTTTTGTATGGAAATAAATTTTGGACCTACGTCATTCGTAACAAAATTAACAACATGGAAAGATGTGAATTTTGTAATAAATAGCTATGTTCAATTTGTTAAAAAGAAACAATTCATAATTACTTTTATTATTGAATTTACGACATAACATTTTAAAGATTTATGCAACACAATCACTAAACCACTTACGGTAGTAAGATGAGAACGAAACATTATTACATTTTTTACCAGACGCTTGTTAAGAATTATAAATAACTGCCGAACTGTGTGTTAGAAGCCTCTCTTATGACCATTAATTATCTAAATAAAAACTGTCGAAAACTGTTATCGATGAAATATGTGAGATCTTCCACACACTCTGAAACTAGTAAACGAATTTCTCAGGCGACATTACACACTATCATCACACCACAAATGAAGTCATAAAAAACACAAAAAATTAAATTTAATACATCGCAATTTCGAAACATTTTTCACTTTGGTCGCCCCACAAACGGTTTCTTAATTCTACGTTCCTTCTTGAACGTAACAATCATCACTCACATTGCGTAATACACCTACCGTTCTTCGTCTGT
This sequence comes from Acheta domesticus, assembly GCA_031308135.1. Taxonomy (NCBI): domain Eukaryota; kingdom Metazoa; phylum Arthropoda; class Insecta; order Orthoptera; family Gryllidae; genus Acheta; species Acheta domesticus. Next base: position 105,441,020 of record JAHLJT010005437.1, on the reverse strand, counting down.
TTGTCGTGCATCATCCGACAATTTCTGAGTTCCCCTGTCGTTTGGTAATTATTATTATTATGATAAACGAAGTCGATAGCTCGAACACTTGGATGTCTCGCAGAAAAACGGGCAGGGGGGGGGGGAAATCTTCCCGCGAAGAAATATGTGTGCGGGCTAGGCGTCTCGCAGGGTTTGAGATACGGATCACACTAATTTGCTCGAAGCCGTCCGCCGTAAAAAGTAGTCCACTGGCGCTATCACCGAAATACTAAATCGACCAAAACCACCACAGGCTATGCACCCTAAGGCGCGGTTCGGAATCGACTTTTTTTCTTCTTCTTCTTCTTCTTCTCCTCTCGATTTCGTTTTCATTTTTTCGCCTTCGCGGGTCTCTTAATGCGAGACGCACACCGGATCGCGGTCGCTAATTACAAGTCGCGTATGGTTGGCAAGCCTGAGAGGAGTAGCATTGCGAAATTATAATTTAATCGAGCCGGAGAGCGCGGCGTGCTAAGTCGCATTTATCACCTCAGGAGCATCAACCGGATGGCTGGCTGCAAGTGACTACTAAGACGATGCGAGGGCTCGCGGCGCTAGAGGAGAAGAAAAAAGAAGAAGAAGAGGAGGAGGAGGACGATTGCCTGAGGGCGCAGGGTTGCGAGGCGGTGGGATTGCTACATGTCGGCAAATGTCTTCCCCCAGCCAGTATCAGCTCTTGACGAACGCGTTCGGATAGAAAGATGTTGAAAAGTGTGGGGTTGCTGTAATGATAAGAAACCAGTAGGAATAAATTCTGTGGTGGCAGCAGAGATTTTGTGGTAATCCATGATAAAGTTCCAAGGATAATGAGGTATCAACCACAATAGTAGATTAATTTTTTTTAATATGTAGAGAATTTAGTCACACACGTGTTTCAGGATTGTTTTTCCCATCATCAGTGACACTTTAATATAGAAAATTCACAAGTTCTATTTTATAGTGTCACTGATGATGGGAAAAACAATCCCGAAACACGGGTATGACTAAATTCTCTACATATTAAAAAAAATTAATCTACTATTGTGGTTGATACCTCATTATCTTTGGAACTTTAACCAATAGGAACCAATGGTTATAAAATGTGGGTGATGAAAAGGAATAAAATTAAACTGACATTTTTTGTGTTCGTAATAATTAGGGGGCGGATTTGACTTCCTAAAACATCGCCAAAAATGATCAGTAAAATGTTTTTAAAACGCCCTAAAACCAAAGGAAATGACGTAAAAAATGTTATCAAAACCAGTTCAGATGAACAACTCAAGCTGTTAGGTACGTTACTGATGTAGCCAAGGCTTCTTTTTTTGGTTCAAGTGAACTCAGCTTACAAACTTTTGGTTTGGTCTGCGATTTACCGGGAAATGTCCTTCTTTAGTTATCGCAGAATTTCCCGAATCGTCAGTGGGCGTCACATGAACCTTACTTTACATAAGCTGGCATTACAATTTCTGAGCTGAGAAATCCAAAAGCCTACTCACGAATTCTGTGGAGAACGTTTGTTGCATCACGTAAATATTATATAAAGCAAGTACCATTAAAATTAAATGAAAATCGAAGAAATTGGCAAAAAAAGCCTTAAAACGACTGAAAAATATAAAAATGTCTTATTAGTCGAAATAGTTGAAACATGCCAAAAATACGCCTAATAAAAAAGGGTCATTTCCTTTTGTCATAACTTAAAACTAATGACTATACTAAAAAAGCATTGTCCTAAAGAAACAAAAATGACATTTCATTGCTCAATCAGAACCGATGTGTTCCAAGGAAAAGAAATGTGATAGATCGTTCAATGAAATAGGAGAAATACGGAAAGAGAGAAAAGTTTGATGAACCACGCGGACGAGTAATAACAAGTGAGAGAAAGTAGCAAAACTATTCTCTCTGAAAATTAGCTACAAGGAGACATAAAGAAAGGCCAAAAATACACAAGAGAATGAAGTTCTACGAGCTATGATGCCATTGAAGGTAATGTGTTGAAAGCTGTATTTTGTTTACGGATGTAAATAATTTCTCTATATCTCGGAAGTGAAAATATCTATTTTCAACCTCACCTCACTTAGTTGGTACTTTTATTCATCATTCAGCTATTTATGGTTAAACGTTGGGGAGGATATCCTGGGGGTCATGAAAATGTGAGTAGAATGTGTAAATGACCAATCGATTTTTTCTGTTCTTTGACAAAGTATCAAACGTAATATGCTCAAGATAGGAAGAAATGTTTACAAATCATTGGGAAAGCTTCTAGTTGCATTATCGAAAGTATAAGTATTGATCAGGCGCTAATATTATCAAAAATTACTTGCTCTCAGTGGTACACGTGTTGTCCCATCCTAGATGATAACTTTGTATGATCGTTTCAATAATGGTTTGATAACTATTTTTGTAACTTTTCGACAGTTTCCTATGTTTTGAAACATTTTAAAACGACTTTCGAGCCTACATTAAGTGACATAATTTTCTGGAATATTAAATGTTTTTTCACTTCATTTTCCCCTGTCTGAGGAATAATGATTTGTAATTAATTTTTTCCATGACCGGGAGAAAAAGTGGATGTTGTTATTAGCAAACGAGGGACTAAAGCGAGGGAGGCAGTCGGTCCCTAGAGAGATGAAATTTATTCCCTAGGGATTAAATATTGTCTCTCTTATTCACATTACGTCAATAAAAACAGATATACAAAATGTGTTTATTTGAACAGAACGTGAAACACAAGTGGTTTGTACTTTTTTGTTTTCTCACCGAAATACACTAGCATGGCATTTTCACTTAAATTTAATATTTATTTATCTTAACGCCAATATTTAAATTTATTATTAGCTGCATCATTGATTTCTTAGATATTTTGACATTAAATTTTCAATACCTTTAATAGCAGAAACAGATATGTATTTAGGTTCAGCCATGGCGTCCATTGTCTATTGACCATGGCTTAGTTGTTTACTGACAGTTTCCTTAGCAACAAACACTTTTCACAAAGGGGCCGTCCATACAGTACGTGACACAAATTTGGAGTATTTTGAATACCCCCTCTCCCCCCTGTAACGCGCCGCAACGCGCGATTTACCCTACCCTACATAATTACGTAACGCTGGCGACAAAACCGCCTTGTGAATGCAAGAAGTGAGGGCAGGTTGTAAGTGAAGGACACATAGGTGAGAAAATTTTTTATCGTAAGCCATCATGGGTGAGAGTCTACTGCGCCGATTTAAATGGATTTTTAGAAATAACTACATATAAATTTTGAATATTTTCTTCGCAATCTTATAGATTCAAAACAAAATATTTCCATACGTAACAAATTTCATGGTATAACTAATTTATTTCTGTTTTAAAATTAATTACTTAATATTTTAATGTTTTAGTACAAATCACAAAAAAGGAATTATTTCATCAAATGTTGAAAAATAAATATAAATGTTACATAACAATAACCTAATATCCCCCTCCCCCTATGTAACGCAGCGTAACGCTGCCTTAACCCCCCTACCTCTGCTTAGCGTTACGTAATTTATGGACGACCCCATATCAAGAATTCCAAATCCCATAGCTTAATATTTTAAATACATTTTTTCAAACAAGTACGATTGGGAAAAAATAGCACATACACCTCGCAGGAGAAATTATTTTTTCCTCGGGTTGCAATTACACGTTGGGGAAAATAATGCATTTCTCTCCCTTGGAGTATAATGTACTTTTAATTATTTTATTTATTTAAATTTAAAAATATTTATAAATTATTTTTCTCACACTATCAATCCAACTATGAATGTATTTCTTTTTGCAGTTGCTGTTTGCAGATTTAATTACAGTAAGTGCAACAACTCATTATGGTACGTGACTTTTAGTTGAACTAAGGGAAACTTTTTTTCTGAGAATATTGTCCCGAATTCAGATATTTAAAAAAAATATCACATTTAGAATAAAGAATGGAATTGTTTATTTATAACTAATTTTATATTGATTGTTTGATATAGTCTCTGAGAGAACTCATAAAACAGAAACGTGCTGGGATACTAGAAACATGAATTTATAAGTAACTAGGCTGCAGGACCTCAAGATATATACGAATAAATGACAGAGTAAATGTGATGACAATGAATCGGAAGGGATGTACAACCTAATGGTTTAAAAGGTTGCTATCTCCAAATGAAATCTAGTAATGTCAGTAACTGGGACGTCTAATATCTATACCATTGATAATTGAAATCGGATTCTGGCGAAAAAAAAACGAAACAAAATGAACACTTAATCTTTCTTTTTAAAACAATGGCAGCGACATGACTTAATAATTTTATTAAACAATTTATTGCAAGAATGAATAACATTTTCATAATTAAAATCATTAAGAATTAACTTTATTAACGGTTACATTCATTCATTTAATATGATGTCTGTTCATATTATATTATAATCATTAAATTATTTTATATTTGGCCCATTTATTGAGAACTGATTATTATTTATTTTGTAAGATATAAATAATCCGGCCACCCTTTTGCGACCTTCCTCAGGGCAACATGCCGTCGTAATAGCGTCGCCACCTGTGCCTGGGACTCTCTCTCGGCCAGCCAAGCACATACTGACTCCGGCCGCGAAAACCTACGTTCTTATGTGAAAGACGGTACTTGTATCACATGCAGTGATTGGCATTAGGATCGTTCTCGACATGAAGATATCTTCAAAGAAGAAAAAAAATCTCTCCAAATTATGGACAAATGGTATGAGCTGTCCCTGACGATCCCATTGGCTGTTCCCTTAAATTCAAATCAACCAATCATCGTCCTTTGAATTGCTCGAAGCCTCTACATAGTCCATAGGCCGTTTTCCCATTGTTTTTTACTTTGTCGCACTTACTAACGTACGAAGAGAAAGTATTGTAATCGTGCGCCGGAAAACGGCCAATTTTCGACACAAAAACACTTATTTCAGGGCCCTGGTGACAAAAAAAGGGGGTAAATCAAGTTGCTAAATATAGAGAAAAAATCCTCTAACAAGTGGTGTAGCCAGAATCCATATTTTGGGCGCCCTTAATACCGAAAAATAGAATGACGGCAAAACGTCTGACTGCGCACAATGCTATAATGCGCGTAAACTGTTCAGCCGATTTTCTTCAAAATTGATATTATCCAATTGTTGTAGCTGATGTTGCGACCCCTATAATTTGAAATATATATATTTTAATTATTTGGAATACTTTACATGAAGCCTCTCGGACGTTTTCAAAATTTTCGAAAAAAAGGCTCCATTTTTTTATTACATTTGGTTGTTGATTTGTGCGAAGAACGATAAAGAGAATTGTGCTAGTCTCATTTTCGTTTCAATACCCTAATTTATCGAAAAGTACAAAAATAAATAAAATAAAACTACAAAATTGAAGATAGAGATTTCTAGCTAAAACGAAGTGTATTGTACAACGGTAGCTCCTTAAAAAAGGTCATGTACAGTTTTTTGAAAAAAATAGTAGTTTTGGCGTAATTTGCGCTTGAAATTTCCGATTTTTTCTCAAAAAAAAAAAAACCGCTCCAAATTTTTTCTTTACATTTTCTCCTTTTATGTAATAAGGGGCTGTGAAAAATGTGGTGATAGTCGCATTTTCGGGTATCGCTCCGTTTTTGAAAATTGCAACAGAAAATTTAAAACTACAAAATTGAAGATAGAGTTTTTTGCCTCAAAGTCTGCTGTAAAAAATAGCTCTTCAAAACAGTTCATGTACAATTTTTTGTAAAAGTCAGTAATTTTTCGCGTAATTTGTGTTTCAAATTAATGAAGCATATATGGGCGTCCCGTCGTACATGAAGATAACATTGTAATATTCCGAGAAAGTACGTGCAGTTGTAACAACTCTAGTTTCTCTGTGCCTGTCGTTCATTTTCCTCTTTTTGATGTATAAAATGAGAGAGAATAACGTCTATTTTTTTATTCCTAATAATTCACAGAATAATATTTCTATCTCGATTCTGGTTGAAAATAATTTCCAAAAAAAATCACCAAACATTTCCCGGCCATTTACGTACCCTGCACTTTCCCAAAATAAAAAAAAGCCTTCATCACGGGCACAAAATTCCCCAATCTGACACCCTGTGAAAATTTTTGAGGATGTTCAGTTTTTGTCGAAAAAGTACAGTTTGACTCTGGAGCATTTGTGGGTAGAATCGTTCACTAACGGGTTTACTTCCGGTGGAAATGGTCCGTCCATCTCAATTTTGTGGTTAGGTTTGGTGCGAGGCGTGAGGTTTTGCGTATGGGTGTGGCGGATTCGAATTCTCGGCTTTTCGGTGGAGTTTATTTCCCTACATCTTGCAAATGTGAGATTACCGAATCCCATTTCTTCCATTCGGAAAGTTTTTTCGGAGCACCTGGTACAGTTTCAAGGTCAATTTTCTGAAGCCAGTTTGAGGCTAGATCCTCGTTTGTCCGTGCGATCGGTTTGGGTCACGGTGTAAGATGTGTCACATCTTAAGATGACAAATTAAACTGTGACTATTACACAGTTTCACAAAACATTTCCTGCCCATTTTCGTAACTGTTCGCTCTACACTTTACCAATTCCACCGCGAAGCGACAAATCACTGAGTTGAAATTAGAAATCAGCTGGCTGTCGAATGGATCACGACCAATTATGACCTTGCCCAAATGAGACCCAAAGATCGCAGCGCTTGTATGCGAGAACTGTGAAAACTATCCTCACATAAGCTTCAGGTTTAGATAGACACGCCTATATTTCTTACACCGTGCCCTGAACAACGCCCACTGTTTACCA
>JAHLJT010005437.1:105404133-105434142 GCA_031308135.1 Acheta domesticus | reverse complement strand
TGGTCGAGCGCACTTACCTGGTAGAGCTGGTCGAGCACACTTGGTAGAGCTGGTAGATACAGTGGTCGAGCGCACTTGGTAGAGCTGGTAGATACAGGTGGTCGAGCGCACTTGGTAGAGCTGGTAGATACAGGTGGACGAGCGCACTTGGTAGAGCTGGTCGAGCGCACTTACTTGGTAGAGCTGGTCGAGCACACTTGGTAGAGCTGGTAGATACAGGTGGTCGAGCGCACTTGGTAGAGCTGGTAGATACAGGTGGTCGAGCGCACTTGGTAGAGCTGGTAGATACAGGTGGTCGAGCGCACTTGGTAGAGCTGGTCGAGCGCACTTACTTGGTAGAGCTGGTCGAGCACACTTGGGTAGAGCTGGTAGATACAGGTGGTCGAGCACACTTGGTAGAGCTGGTAGATACAGGTGGTCGAGCGCACTTGGTAGAGCTGGTCGAGCGCACTTACTTGGTAGAGCTGGTCGAGCACACTTGGTAGAGCTGGTAGATACAGGTGGTCGAGCGCACTTGGTAGAGCTGGTAGATACAGGTGGTCGAGCGCACTTGGTAGAGCTGGTCGAGCGCACTTACTTGGTAGAGCTGGTCGAGCATGGAGCGCGCGGAGGCGCCGCCGTCGCCCTGGCGCTGCTTGAGCTCGCGCTGCGGCTGAGGAAGCTGGAGCGCTGCACGCGCAGCCAGTCCTTGGCACCGCCTTGGTAGAGCTGGTCGAGCGCACTTACTTGGTAGAGCTGGTCGAGCATGGAGCGCGCGGAGGCGCCGCCGTCGCCCTGGCGCTGCTTGAGCTCGCGCTGGCGGCTGAGGAAGCTGGAGCGCTGCACGCGCAGCCAGTCCTTGGCACCGCCTTGGTAGAGCTGGTCGAGCGCACTTACTTGGTAGAGCTGGTCGAGCATGGAGCGCGCGGAGGCGCCGCCGTCGCCCTGGCGCTGCTTGAGCTCGCGCTGGCGGCTGAGGAAGCTGGAGCGCTGCACGCGCAGCCAGTCCTTGGCACCGCCTTGGTAGAGCTGGTCGAGCGCACTTACTTGGTAGAGCTGGTCGAGCATGGAGCGCGCGGAGGCGCCGCCGTCGCCCTGGCGCTGCTTGAGCTCGCGCTGGCGGCTGAGGAAGCTGGAGCGCTGCACGCGCAGCCAGTCCTTGGCACCGCCTTGGTAGAGCTGGTCGAGCGCACTTACTTGGTAGAGCTGGTCGAGCATGGAGCGCGCGGAGGCGCCGCCGTCGCCCTGGCGCTGCTTGAGCTCGCGCTGGCGGCTGAGGAAGCTGGAGCGCTGCACGCGCAGCCAGTCCCTTGGCACCGCCTTGGTAGAGCTGGTCGAGCGCACTTACTTGGTAGAGCTGGTCGAGCATGGAGCGCGCGGAGGCGCCGCCGTCGCCCTAGCGCTGCTTGAGCTCGCGCTGGCGGCTGAGGAAGCTGGAGCGCTGCACGCGCAGCCAGTCCTTGGCACCGCCTTGGTAGAGCTGGTCGAGCGCACTTACTTGGTAGAGCTGGTCGAGCATGGAGCGCGCGGAGGCGCCGCCGTCGCCCTAGCGCTGCTTGAGCTCGCGCTGGCGGCTGAGGAAGCTGGAGCGCTGCACGCGCAGCCAGGTCCTTGGCACCGCCTTGGTAGAGTGGTCGAGCGCACTTACTTGGTAGAGCTGGTCGAGCATGGAGCGCGCGGAGGCGCCGCCGTCGCCCTAGCGCTGCTTGAGCTCGCGCTGGCGGCTGAGGAAGCTGGAGCGCTGCACGCGCAGCCAGGTCCTTGGCACCGCCTTGGTAGAGCTGGTCGAGCGCACTTACTTGGTAGAGCCTGGTCGAGCATGGAGCGCGCGGAGGCGCCGCCGTCGCCCTGGCGCTGCTTGAGCTCGCGCTGGCGGCTGAGGAAGCTGGAGCGCTGCACGCGCAGCCAGTCCTTGGCACCGCCTTGGTAGAGCTGGTCGAGCGCACTTACTTGGTAGAGCTGGTCGAGCATGGAGCGCGCGGAGGCGCCGCCGTCGCCCCTAGCGCTGCTTGAGCTCGCGCTGGCGGCTGAGGGAAGCTGGAGCGCTGCACGGCGCAGCCAGTCCGTGGCACCGCCTTGGTAGAGCTGGTCGAGCGCACTTACTTGGTAGAGCTGGTCGAGCATGGAGCGCGCGGAGGCGCCGCCGGTCGCCCTGGCGCTGCTTGAGCTCGCGCTGGCGGCTGAGGAAGCTGGAGCGCTGCACGCGCAGCCAGTCCTTGGCACCGCCTGGTAGAGCTGGTCGAGGCGCACTTACTTGGTAGAGCTGGTCGAGCATGGAGCGCGCGGAGGCGCCGCCGTCGCCCTAGCGCTGCTTGAGCTCGCGCTGGCGGCTGAGGAAGCTGGAGCGCTGCACGCGCAGCCAGTCCTTGGCACCGCCTTGGTAGAGCTGGTCGAGCGCACTTACTTGGTAGAGCTGGTCGAGCATGGAGCGCGCGGAGGCGCCGCCGTCGCCCTGGCGCTGCTTGAGCTCGCGCTGGCGGCTGAGGAAGCTGGAGCGCTGCACGCGCAGCCAGTCCTTGGCACCGCCTTGGTAGAGCTGGTCGAGCGCACTTACTTGGTAGAGCTGGTCGAGCACACTTGGTAGAGCTGGTAGATACAGGTGGTCGAGCGCACTTGGTAGAGCTGGTAGATACAGGTGGTCGAGCGCACTTGGTAGAGCTGGTCGAGCGCACTTACTTGGTAGAGCTGGTCGAGCACACTTGGTAGAGCTGGTAGATACAGGTGGTCGAGCACACTTGGTAGAGCTGGTAGATACAGGTGGTCGAGCGCACTTGGTAGAGCTGGTCGAGCGCACTTACTTGGTAGAGCTGGTCGAGCACACTTGGTAGAGCTGGTAGATACAGGTGGTCGAGCGCACTTGGTAGAGCTGGTAGATACAGGTGGTCGAGCGCACTTGGTAGAGCTGGTCGAGCGCACTTACTTGGTAGAGCTGGTCGAGCATGGAGCGCGCGGAGGCGCCGCCGTCGCCCTGGCGCTGCTTGAGCTCGCGCTGGCGGCTGAGGAAGCTGGAGCGCTGCACGCGCAGCCAGTCCTTGGCACCGCCTTGGTAGAGCTGGGCGAGCGCACTTACGTGGTAGAGCTGGTCGAGCATGGAGCGCGCGGAGGCGCCGCCGTCGCCCTAGCGCTGCTTGAGCTCGCGTTGGCGGCTGAGGAAGCTGGAGCGCTGCACGCGCAGCCAGTCCTTGGCACCGCCTTGGTAGAGCTGGTCGAGCGCACTTACTTGGTAGAGCTGGTCGAGCATGGAGCGCGCGGAGGCGCCGCCGTCGCCCTGGCGCTGCTTGAGCTCGCGCTGGCGGCTTGAGGAAGCTGGAGCGCTGCACGCGCAGCCAGTCCTTGGCACCGCCTTGGTAGAGCTGGTCGAGCGCACTTACTTGGTAGAGCTGGTCGAGCACACTTGGTAGAGCTGGTAGATACAGGTGGTCGAGCACACTTGGTAGAGCTGGTAGATACAGGTGGTCGAGCGCACTTGGTAGAGCTGGTAGATACAGGTGGTCGAGCGCACTTGGTAGAGCTGGTCGAGCGCACTTACTTGGTAGAGCTGGTCGAGCACACTTGGTAGAGCTGGTAGATACAGGTGGTCGAGCGCACTTGGTAGAGCTGGTAGATACAGGTGGTCGAGCGCACTTGGTAGAGCTGGTAGATACAGGTGGTCGAGCGCACTTGGTAGAGCTGGTCGAGCGCACTTACTTGGTAGAGCTGGTCGAGCACACTTGGTAGAGCTGGTAGATACAGGTGGTCGAGCGCACTTGGTAGAGCTGGTAGATACAGGTGGTCGAGCGCACTTGGTAGAGCTGGTCGAGCGCACTTACTTGGTAGAGCTGGTCGAGCATGGAGCGCGCGGAGGCGCCGCCGTCGCCCTGGCGCTGCTTGAGCTCGCGCTGGCGGCTGAGGAAGCTGGAGCGCTGCACGCGCAGCCAGTCCTTGGCACCGCCTTGGTAGAGCTGGTCGAGCGCACTTACTTGGTAGAGCTGGTCGAGCATGGAGCGCGCGGAGGCGCCGCCGTCGCCCTGGCGCTGCTTGAGCTCGCGCTGGCGGCTGAGGAAGCTGGAGCGCTGCACGCGCAGCCAGTCCTTGGCACCGCCTTGGTAGAGCTGGTCGAGCGCACTTACTTGGTAGAGCTGGTCGAGCACACTTGGTAGAGCTGGTAGATACAGGTGGTCGAGCACACTTGGTAGAGCTGGTAGATACAGGTGGTCGAGCGCACTTGGTAGAGCTGGTAGATACAGGTGGTCGAGCGCACTTGGTAGAGCTGGTCGAGCGCACTTACTTGGTAGAGCTGGTCGAGCACACTTGGTAGAGCTGGTAGATACAGGTGGTCGAGCACACTTGGTAGAGCTGGTAGATACAGGTGGTCGAGCGCACTTGGTAGAGCTGGTCGAGCGCACTTACTTGGTAGAGCTGGTCGAGCACACTTGGTAGAGCTGGTAGATACAGGTGGTCGAGCGCACTTGGTAGAGCTGGTCGAGCGCACTTACTTGGTAGAGCTGGTCGAGCACACTTGGTAGAGCTGGTAGATACAGGTGGTCGAGCGCACTTGGTAGAGCTGGTCGAGCGCACTTACTTGGTAGAGCTGGTCGAGCATGGAGCGCGCGGAGGCGCCGCCGTCGCCCTAGCGCTGCTTGAGCTCGCGCTGGCGGCTGAGGAAGCTGGAGCGCTGCACGCGCAGCCAGTCCTTGGCACCGCCTTGGTAGAGCTGGTCGAGCGCACTTACTTGGTAGAGCTGGTCGAGCATGGAGCGCGCGGAGGCGCCGCCGTCGCCCTGGCGCTGCTTGAGCTCGCGCTGGCGGCTGAGGAAGCTGGAGCGCTGCACGCGCAGGAAGTCCTTAGCGCGCCGCACCGAGTCGCGCTCCAGGTGAATGCGGTGACGGAAGAACTCCAGCTCCGAGCTCCCGAACTGACCTGTGGCACCACGCACTCCAGCTAATAAGAGGAATAATAGGAATTATTATTTTACTAAGCGTGATTAAAGTGAGGCTTTATTCACTTTTTCATATGTTAAAAAAGTCTTTAATCCTCCGGGATTAAAGTGGCACTTTAAACTCTGGGGAATTAAAGTGGCATTTTAATCTCTCCGAAATTGAACTGGACCTTTAATCCCTCCGGGATTAAAGTAATCCTCTGGGATTATAGTACCCGCATCCATCATCATTACAATCTGAGAAAGAAAGAAAGAGAGTTTGGATATATCGTAAGTCTAGGAGAATACATATATGTAAGTTAAAAGCTAACGTTGCACAATAAATAGTGATTGTCTCAATCATCTTCAACAAATCTGTAAAATTCAAGCTTTGTGAAGTCTCAGTTGTTTTTTTGGTACTAACCTTTTCAAACCTCTTCAAAAATCAAATTAATTTACAATTGTTGAAAATATCAATATCAATTAACTCGTTAATCACGAATCGTCAACAATTTCTCCTTGAAAAATACCTACGTACTTACAGATATCAACATTTCTCTTGGCACGTAACATCACCCTCACTATTGAACAATACCTCGAAAACGTTGAAGACCGGTGTTTTCTTATTTATTGTTAAAATAAACAAGTAGTACAATTTCTTCTGAAACTTTTCTTACTTTCCTGTCGTTTCTCCATTTGCAAAAACATTCGTACTCTTTTTCAAAGATATGCCTCGATTTTACGCAATTTTGAAACATCACATTCTGTTTCTTTCACGATATCATTAGGAAATTGTAGCTCTTCATCTTCATGGTCTAAGTAATATGTATCATTTGTATGATTGAAGAATTCCTCCATTCTTTCATGCAGAATGAAAACCAGCTGAAATCACAGCCATTTAAATGTGACCCCCAGAAGGTTGCCGGCCCTACAGCACGGCTTCGACGTTTGTGGAATAGGCGAGCAAGGGAATAAACATTAGTTAAAAATAAAGTTTTGTATATGACAGGGAGTGAACCTGAGCTTTGTTCACTCGGAGAATTATGTCGCTCGCGCAGTCGCGTTGTGCCGAGTGTGTTGCAGATTGCATTTGAAGTGAATATGTAGCTCCATTTAGTGGAGTTACAACAGAATTAACAACACATAAACCTTCTGGGTGAAAACACACATACAAGTGCCAACTTTCATGGAGATCGGTCCAAAGGTGTTGGAGTTTTGTTCTTATGTACATACCAACATCCTGTTTATATATATATAAGGCGCACTATATTCTCGTGGAGCGAGGTCATCAGAAAAGGAAGCGTGGGAGCCATTTCCAAATTCGCTAACTGCAAACGAATGAATGGAGGAAGGAGAGCCAAAAGGTACCTGCGTCGGAGAAGGGGTAGCGCAGGTAGGTGTCGGTGTGCGTGGCGACGGGGAACTGGTCCTCCAAGTCCAGGGGCGCAGGGTCTCTCCATCTATGGATGGAGGAGGGCGTACCTGCGTCGGAGAAGGGGTAGCGCAGGTAGGTGTCGGTGTGCGTGGCGACGGGGAACTGGTCCTCCAAGTCCAGGGGCGCAGGGTCTCTCCATCTATGGATGGAGGAGGGCGTACCTGCGTCGGAGAAGGGGTAGCGCAGGTAGGTGTCGGTGTGCGTGGCGACGGGGAACTGGTCCTCCAAGTCCAGGGGCGCAGGGTCTCTCTATGTGTGGATGGAGGAGGGCGTACCTGCGTCGGAGAAGGGGTAGCGCAGGTAGGTGTCGGTGTGCGTGGCGACGGGGAACTGGTCCTCCAAGTCCAGGGGCGCAGGGTCTCTCCATCTATGGATGGAGGAGGGCGTACCTGCGTCGGAGAAGGGGTAGCGCAGGTAGGTGTCGGTGTGCGTGGCGACGGGGAACTGGTCCTCCAAGTCCAGGGGCGCAGGGTCTCTCTATGTGTGGATGGAGGAGGGCGTACCTGCGTCGGAGAAGGGGTAGCGCAGGTAGGTGTCGGTGTGCGTGGCGACGGGGAACTGGTCCTCCAAGTCCAGGGGCGCAGGGTCTCTCTATGTGTGGATGGAGGAGGGCGTACCTGCGTCGGAGAAGGGGTAGCGCAGGTAGGTGTCGGTGTGCGTGGTGACGGGGAACTGGTCCTCCAGGTCCTCCAGCTTCTGCAGCTGGCGCCGCAGGTTCTCGACGGGCGAGCACGTGGCCGCCGACGCGGAGCCGTCGGACGCGTCCGCCAGCGCGCAGTTGTTGTTGGTGCTGTTGGCGTTGCTCGTCAGCCGCGACGTCGACGCCGCCTTCAGGCGCCCGAACAGCTGCCGGCGCCGACGGTTGCCGCCGCCGCCGTTGCTGCTGCTGTTGTTGTTGTTGTTGGGTGGATTATTGTTGTGGTTGTCCACCGCTTCTGCAACGGACAGGTGGAGCAATTAGTAATTTGGAAAGTACCAAGTGGTTCTGTAGCGTCATAGCCTTGACTTCCTGCTCAGAGGGACGTGTACGGGCATGAGGGAGCTAAATATAACCACCTGAACAAAACAGGCCGCAAGGAGTTCTAAGACGGGAGGTGGCTGGTGGGGTGTCGTACGCAAGAGACAGCGTCGGCTAGGTTTGTGTCAGAGCAGCACGTGGGGGGGGGGAGAGATGACGTAGGAGGTCATGTGACTCGGCCTTCTATAATGCAGCGTCGCGAGGCCTCGCGTTAGGTAACGTCTGTGGTTTCCTCGGCCCTTCACAGTAATCAGCTGTTGACTGTTTTATCCAATCGGGAGATTGAAAGTCACCATAGTGACGTCAATATAAGCTCCCGATTGGATGGCATCGAAACAGCTGATTCCTGTCAGGGGCAAAGTTAAAAAAATCGCAGTATAGAAACTTTATCCGCCCAGGCTGCCGCGGAGTGGTGCAGACACGAGGTGTTCGGACACGGTGAAGTGTTTCTCTAACACTGCAGGGCAGATCGAATACCTGCCGAGGCACGTCGGATGCCGAGTTGCGAGTCGGCCTGGTTGGCTAGTCGCAGGCGCAGCCGCGCATGTAGGTAGAGGGGTTTGCAGTTGGTAGCTCTGACGAAACACCTTAGAGTGAGGTTCTGTAAATATGTAATTATTCATGTAAATAGATTGTATATTCCCACTCGTTTCTGTTCCTTTGTGGCGTAGATCCCTACCCACAGAACTAAAACAGCACGTACTTTCTCGCCCGTGTATTCACACCAAATTACGCGAAAAGAACTCAAATTTTCGAAAAATTGAACGATAACTTATTTCAAAATTTATCTTTAAAGAACAGATTTCAATAAGGGAAGAAATCTCGATCTTCATTATTGCAGTTGTAGCAAGGCGCCGAAAAAAAAATTGAACTTTTATAATTTTCGAAAAATCAGCGTTTTCAACGAACTTGACACCTGCACCATTCTCTTAAACGTCCTTTACACTATCCAACAAAAAAATATAATCAAAAACGAGGGAGCCATTTTTTGATAATTTGGAAAATGTCCCAGTGACTTCATGTTAAGTACCCTCCAGAATTAAATATCGATTTCAAACTCAAGGGGCCGCGACTTCAGCCAGATAGATTGGGGAAAATCAATTTTGGAGGAAATCGACTGAACGGTTTGGCCACCCAGGCCCGGCGGATAATGTCGTTATAGCTATACCGACACGAACAATTTCGAGTGGGTCAAATACCCGTTTGGAGTGATAGAAATATTCCATAAACGTCAAATTCCAGGAATGAACGAAGTCTCTCGGTGTTGCGTCGACTCAAACGTATGCAACCAAATTCCAAGTTTATAGCGCCACAACTGAGGAAATCGATTTGCAAAAATTGTTCAATGATTTTATATAAAATGTGTAAAACGCGCTGTTTTTTCATTGGAAAAATTAACAGATGAAGTTACATAAAATAAATGTGATGACAAATAAAAGTGATTACAATTTAATGATATACATGACAATTTGAAAAACAAATCTGTTTTGCATTTTCCCCTTCACATCTATTTTCAGTGGGAGATGAAGGGGGAGGGGGATCCCCACCCGGACTTCACACTAGTCGCTGCCCCTGCCCCATCACTGTCAATCTGAGCATGGAACATTTGGCGGTTTGTGTAAACAAATTACACATTCAGTTGCAAATAACGAAATAACCTACAGTTAATATTAGACTATACTGCGATTTTTCTAGGAAGAGCTCTCAAGATAACTCAAATCCCATCTTCGCGATGGAATATGTCACGGCATTTCGCGTCTTTTCTCGGTCTTGCCGGTAGAAGTCGCAATCTAGCGGAACAACTGTGAATGATACGAAATGCCGTGACATATTCCATCACGAAGATGGGATTTGAGTTATCTTGAGAGCTCTTCCTACAAAAATCGCAGTATATTTTAACATGTATCGAATATTTTTAAACATAATTTTGAAATTTTAAATTCAAATTTTGTAGTTCAGTAGACTATTTGAGTAACTATTATTTTAGATACAAAAATTCGTTATACATGTTTCACTAATGCGCGGGGTCACACATGGTTGGGGGGGCGCACGAAACCGCTCGTTTTGCCTGTAGGCAAATCCGGCCCTGGAAAATACGCACACAAGAGTAACTTATTTCAGGCGGTGAAAAAGCACTTCATTTAGATCAGGGGTGGCCAACTGACGGATCGCTGTGCCATTTATTGTGAGCCGCGAAAGGTTAGGGCGAAAGAGGACGGTGTTATGCATCAACCGGCTACGCGACGTCATACAAGTTTTGCGATAACTGTGTTCAAAGGTTTTATTACATTTTCAGCTCTAAAAACTGTCATTTAATTATTTCATTCATTGAAGCGCCAAACTACACAAACATGAGTGGAATATCTGGCGGTTACCTGCATAATGTGAAATTAAGCATAGCAGATTTGAAGATCTATGTTTATAGCTGGTTGTTGCGAAACATAAAATCCCTGATGTGACTTGTAGCGTTTACATTTTTCATAAATTATAAGACTATTTTTACAGATTTGGCGCCCAAATTTTGCGTACACATAGAACATGGTCCAATGTAACTGATGGTGTCCGTATCTCATTTTTTTTCAAAGATGGCGCTTAGCCGGTTGATGCATAACACCGTCCAAGTGAAAGTCGCTTCTATCCATATCGGGCGGGAACATAGTGCACGAACTCCTTTTGGATGTTTCCTCCCCGGACACCTGTGTAGTACGCGGTGTTAGGCCCACGCATAAGAATAATGCGAACAGCTGCAATAGCAACATCAAGATCAGCGCAGAAGCAGTCGATTCAGAACAAGGAAAGCGAAGCGCTCATCGCCATTAAGCTTATTGCCACTCATGGAGGCATAAAGGCAACGCACATGCAGAGAAGGCCCACATACAGCGAGATTTTGCAAGCTGCTACAATGCTTATTCAGGACAGACATAAGCTTATGCAGGTGGCCCACCCAACAGAGCAAGTACTGAAGTGCATGTGGCAGGTGAACGAGAATTACGGAAGAGGTTTTCATGTAAACCATGTTTTTCATGAAACCATGTTTTTACATGTTTTTGGAACAAGATACCTGCATTCAATATTTTTTGGTTTGCATCATATTCTGAATGCATTAAAGTAATTTTTATTTCTCACATTTTGGTATGTTGGAATTCCCGTCACCATCGGTACTCCAACCTAGGACCTCCCGGTCAGTGGCACTGCAGTGATATCAGTGGATGCCCTGAGCCACATTCGCTGGTCAGAAAACATCGGATGATGTAATGTACGTGAGGGTTTGTAATCGCCCAGAAAGGGTACCTCCGGATAAGACTGTAAAAAGTCCCCCTACACCAAATGACATGTGACCTAACAGAAATAATATTTTTGAAAGGTTTCCTAATTGTGTAATGCAGTTGGAAAAGACGTCGATTTTGCAACAGATTTCATTTCGTAGCACACACACAAACACATTACACTTGAACGTCTTCAAAAATAGGCCTAACAGATTATCAGAACACTAGAACATCGTCTCGCTTGTAGGACTAAAGCTAAAAATTGAACTTTTTACCATTCTAAGCATACCCTAAAAGAGTCACTTTGAGTAATAGCTGCCTAAAACGTGTCTTCTGATGCTCTCAGGTAGAGACCACTTGCTTTGAAGAACGTCCAGAGTCCCTAGATACAGCGCCAGTGTCGAGTACTGAAAGTGTACGTTAACACATCCGCCATGCTATTGCTAAAATCTCCTGAGAACATGTTCGTATACCAAGTGTATTGTAATAATTCTCAACTCTCTTGTGGCTTATCCGGAAATAGTTTTTGTTGTTTCCCGGCAATATTGCACTGCAATAGTAAAATTATACGCTGTTGTCAATTGTATTTTATTTACTTAGTTATCTTCGGAAACAGTAAAAAACATGTAAAATGTGAGGGTCAAATATAACCTACGTAGGTATTCTAACCTTCCATAATCCACTATTTTACTGTCCACTACTTTGCTATACTTATTTTACTATCCACTATTTCACTACTCTACTCCACTATTTTACTGTGCATTGTTCAATGAATAAAGGTATCAAAAAGTCTGGTAATGTTTGAAAACTAGAAATTTTTGTGCCACAGTAAAAAAAAATTGTACGAACAGATTTAAAAAATGGAAGCAGTATATTCTTTTACAACAAACAATAGACTTAATGCGCGTTATCATTTACATAATTATACCACCTGTCTTTGAACAAATTTGAATAGTATCATTTACTTGTTTAAAACCTTGCTCTGTGCAAAAATAGGCTCAATTTGGGGACTCAGGTTGGCCGGGGCACCACAGTGACATAAACTGATAGTGACGATAATGAACTGGCCAAAAACGAGGTAAAATATTTCAACTACTTTCGAATTTGCAGGCTTTTTTGAATAACAATGATTTATTACGAGACCGGCTTGTGAAACGACGAAGACAAAACTTATTACCGGCAACCAGTGTCATTTGCTCGAAACATTTTGCAGAGAAATCTTGATTTCACGTCAAATCGGTAGGGGAGGTAAAATCGCCATGATTTTTTAAATACAGTAGACCCTCGTTAATACGACTTCCAAGGGACCAAAAAAATCGGAGTTCGTGTTATCCGAGTTTTATACATGTCCCGTTTACCGTAATCCCTTGCCAGGACCAAAGTTTTGTCGTGTTACGGCGAAATTCGTCTTAAGCGAGTTCAGCTAACGAGGGTTTACTGTATTAAAATTAATATTAAATATAAAAAATCGCCACGATGACGACGAATGGTATATTCTATGCAATAAACACGACTGCTAATGGGACGTTTCTAAAACTTGTGGCAGACAAGGTATGTAGTTTTGAGTATACAGTGCCACTCGTAAATTTTGTTTTCACAGTACATCACAACCTAACTTAACTTCCTCACTACTCAGTCCTTCGCATTAGCCAGCGCTCTGCGGCTAATTCGCGAATTAGCAGGATGTCCCAAATGATCCGTTAAACTTCATTCTTACGGTTTTATTCAAACCTTTTGGCTAATGTCCAAATGACTCGCCTGGTACTAACATTAACCACATTTCAGACTAAAGGTGTAACGCAGATACACTCTGAACTTGTATATTTGTATTCATAGATTTCGTCGGTAGAGCGCACTAACACGGTCATAACATGGCGGTGGAGTAGGCAGTCATAGTGGCAACGGTAAGAGGTCGTTGTGCTATTCAAGAGTCTGGTAGAGAAAGCGACAGGGAACAAAGATGGTAGATGAACGCGATGCGGGGAAACGTGTTGTAGAGAGGGTGGCAGGCGTGCTGCGATCTCTTTCCCCGGCACTAGTACGGAATGTGTCCAAATAATCTCACAATAACACAAAACTCCTGAACTTTGAGACAAAGAATATTCTCCAAATGATGGACGAACGACATGAACTGTCTCTGGCGATTCCATTGGCTGTCCCTTTAAATTCACATAATTCAAATCAACCAATCATCGTCCTTTGATCTGCTCGAAGATCTACATCTTCGTTTTCTCGTGTTTTTCTTTCACTACGCCTGTCATTCATTTATTCTTCTGTTTTTGATGCATAAAATGAGAGAGAATGACGTCTACGGTTTCTTTTTTACTTCGTCACCTCACGAATACTTCGTGAGAAGAGAAAGTTATGTAATCGTGCGCCGGAAAACGTCGAATTTTTATTTGTAATAATTGACAGAATACTAATTGTATCTCGACTCCGAGTGAAAATAATTTCTACAAAAAATCTCTAAACATTTTCCCGTTCATTTACGTTCCCCATAACGAAGAAAAAGTCCCATTTTGGGGACAAAATTTCCCTATTTGGCAACCCGGTTGTAAACGCCAGTAGCAGAGTTTAGTGGCAGAGACCAAGAGAAGGTGGTCGCAGAGACCATCACACGGAGCCACTTCTCGGCGCCACGAAGAAACGCCTTGACGCATGATCATCTTACAACCATCTACAGCTAGTTGCGCCCAACAACCCAACTCATCCACAATTAAATACTAATTTTAGGCTATAAAAGTGCTCTGATTTTTGGAAAACGCAAGCTGGAGCGATTTTTTCATAGAATCCAAAGTTAGCCTTTAATTTTAGGGGTTTTCATATTTTTTTTATATTTTTCAGTTATCATGTACCCATAAGAACCTATATTATTTGTTTTTCTTTTTACATCCCGGATTTTTTAAAATATGGGCTGAAACAATTTTCCTTCCTAGAGCCTGAAATTAGTCTTTACTTTTCATTGCATTTTCGTCTTGCAATGATGGGAAGTTGTTTTTTCTAGATGGGCGCTGATAGCTTTCCCCTAGAGCCTAAAATTAGCCTTTAAGTTTGGATACGGTTTGAAGTTGAACAATAGACTGTCTCTTGTACAATTCTTAAATTAATGAAAGTTCCGTATGATTTTCAGACAGTCGTAATGTTTATTCGAAGATACACATATAATGATTCACTTGGCTACGTTTCGGAGACTAGATGTGTCTCCATCATCAGGCCATTAAATATAATACGTTACTTAGTTACATGATGTCAATCATATTTGTAATTTTATTATTTCATCTTATAGGTTACGATTGACTTTGAATAAACATTACGACTGTCTGAAAATCATATGGAACTTTCATTAATTTAAGAATTGTACAAGAGACAGTCTATAGTTCAACTTCAAACCGTATCCAACCTTAAAGGCTAATTTTAGGCTCTACGGGAAAGCTATCAGCGCCCATTTAGAAAATACAACTTCCCAACATTGCAAGACGAAAATGCAATGAAAAGTAAAGACTAATTTCAGGCTCTAGGAAGGAAAATTGTTTCAGCCCATATTTTAAAAAAATCAGGGATGTGAAAAGAAAAACAAATAATGTAGGTTCTTATGGGTACATGACAACTGAAAATAAAAAAATATGAAAACATCCCCAAAATTAAAGGCTAACTTTGGATTCTATGAAAAAATTGTTCCAGCTTGCGTTTTCCAAAAAATCAGAGCACTTATTTAGCCTAAAATTAGTGTTTAATTGTGGATGAGTTGTGTTGTCGGGCGCCACTGGGCGTGCGAAAAGAAGGACTCGTGAGCGTCGCCCCGTGGGCAGCCAACACGGACACAGCTGAGCTCAATGGGACTCCGGGAGGCCCAGTGTGAAGGCCGCCAGTCTCAGAAGGGCCTTGTGCTGGGGAGGCGCCAGTAGACGCCCCTTCGCAGCTCGTGTGAAGGGCTCTATTTAAAGAAACGCTTTTGCCAGCAGACGCGCCACTGCGAAGCGCTGCTGAGTGGCGCCGTGTGAAGAGGCTCTGCGCTCATTTGTGCGACCGAGCCGACTGGTGTGAAGGCTACCGTTAAAACTGTGTTTCACCGGCGAGGGCAGGAGAGCGTGTGAATGACATGAACATTTGCCAGCAGAGGCTCTGCTGACGAAGGCGGGAGTACGTGTGAAGGCCATCATTTAAAAGAAGGCCTTACTAGCAGAAGCACCAATCATAAGTGTTGCTGAGTGGCTCCTTGTGAAGGGATTGTGTGCTCAGTGACACGTGCGAGTAGCCTAGTGTGAGGGCTGCCATTAACCCGTGTTCTACTGGCGGAACCTTCTGAATGAGACGCAGGGTTTGCCAGTAGAAGCGCCGCTGAGTGGCTCCGTGTGAAGGGAGCCTGCATTCAGTGCCCTGTGCGAAGGAAGTGCGTGCGAGTGCTTGGGGGGTGGTGAGGAGAGGAGAGGGGGCAGCCTCACCATGGGTGCGCTGAGGTGGGGGCGGGACTGCATGCGAAGGGTTTCTGAGGTGATTGGTGTCCTAACGTGAAGGCTACCGCTCTCCACGTATTCCGTTATCGGAGGCGGGAGTGCGAGAGAGACAGAGAGTGAGCTAGGCTACTGGGGGCGGGCTCACCGGGGGTGCGCTGGGGGGGGGCTGCATGCGAAAGCTCTCTGAGGTGATTGGTGTCGTAATGTGCAGGCTACCGTTCCCGGCATGTTCCGTCGTCGGAGTGCGAGAGAGAGAGAGAGCTAGGCTACTGGGGCGGGAGGGGGGCGGGCTCACCGGGGGCGCGCTGTGGGCGTGGCTGCGAGGTGTCGCCGTCGGCGGCCGCGGGGGCCGCGGGGCCGTGGCTGGGCCCGGGCACCGCTGGCGGCGTGGCGGGCGGGGGCGGCGAGCGTGGCTGGCGCTTGCCGCCGTCCGAGGCCGAGGCCGAGGCGGCGGCGGAGGCGGAGGCGGCGGCGGAGGCGGAGGCCGGGCTGCGCAGGCGCCGGCGCGAGGTCGCCGCCGCGGCGCCGCTCACCGCCCTAGACAGCACCATCACAAGGGGCGCCTACACGCCGTCACCCTCACCCTCACCCGCCTGCGCTTCCTCTCCCAACAGCGTTTTACACACTATACTTCGCTTTTTTTCTTTCTTGGCGCACGGGGGAGGGTGTCAATAAAATGGAACATCTCACGGTATTTCGCGTCCTTCTCGATCGTGACACTAGGAGTCGCATCATCGCGACTGTAACGAGCACGGCTGGTAATCATGCGACTCCTCGGAGAACGACACGAAATACCGTGAGATATTCCATTTTATTGACACCCCCCCCCCGTGCGCCAAGAAAGAAAAACCCAAGTATAGCTACAAAGCTAGGTCGAATTCAGTCACTGGCTGCAAGAGAATGCTAGCGACGATCTGTATAGCTACCCTGTTTTCTGCAATTAACGCCAGACTAATGCCGGAGCAGTGCCCTAACAAACGGGCCGCGCACCGCACGCGATCTTTCCTTCCTCTTCCTTGTCCTATCCTCTCCTCTTACACTAACATGCACTTCACTACCACACATGCCGGGGACCAGTCGGGAGCTTACAGCTTGTCCCGGCTGGGGCGGTGCCCCGCTGGTAGAAGATACCTGGTTGCGGGAAAACACCGCTAGTCGACGCTAGGTCAGCGCCGGATCTCGCCATCAAGCGGAGGAAAACCATCGATAACTCGCGAGCAAAAACATGCGCTACACTTACGGGACCAATGATCCTAGTAGATGACACGCCAGTAATCACTAAAAAGCAATCAATCCATCCTATTTCCGGGGCGCCCACTTCTGTGGTCGTTCGTCCACAAGTGTAGTGCATGATTTAACGCGGAGGGTGAGAGCCGGCGCCAACCTACTCGTCCCCTGGTGGGAGAGGCAGGGGCGCCGCCCCAGCCGGGACAACGAGCTCTAAGCCCTTGACCGCTCTCCCAGCACGCGTGCTAGGGTACTGCAGTGGCGTAGCGACACGGGACGCTAAGATGCTCAACATCCCCACGTCAAATATTAATCAAAGAACCCTAAATATTGTATCGATAAACTTACAAGTGGTCCATTGAGCGCTGCACGTTTTGTATTAATTTTAAAAGTGATTTCGTGTGATTGAATTCGACGTGTTGGTACAAGCTGGCCTCTGATTGCTTGGATGCTAAAATGGTTCTAGCATCTGCCAAGAGATTGCGAAGGGCAATTACGCACGCGCAGACGGCGAAGTTCCCCCCTCCCTACCTCACCCCCCTCCAAAAGATTCCCGAGTTTCTTACGCTAGCGTACGACTGATTCATGTGAGCAAGTTGCTCGTTTGTGCACGAGAGCGCAACACACTTGACGTTGCTAGTGAAATGTTTTTCTTTCTCACTTGACTTTCTGCTTGGTCATGGGCACAAACAGGAGAAGTAGCGCTTGCCTACTAATTCTTATTTAATATCTAAGAACATGAATTCTTCATAAAATATATTGAATATTATTTTGGTCTGAACTTTTTAAATTCACAAGTGATCTCACTGCCAATCGCGCATGAGCATTAAAACTGAGCCATTGCATAATTTGCTTTCAAGAAGTCTCCTGACATAAATCTGTTGAAGTATTGTAACATTTTTTCTAATAACATAGATTCTAGAGAACATTAAACCTCACGTGTTCTGTTGGCGTTATTGTTGAGCATCCCCAAATGCGCGAGTCACGCTACGCCACTGTAGTGTAGTGGATGTGAGTGTGTGATTAAGGGATGAGAATAGGGCAGGGAAGAGGAAGGAAACATTCCACGCGGTTCGTCGTACATTACTGTAGTGCCTCGGCATTCGCCTGGGGTGGATTGGAGAATGCACGCAAAACTACCCATCAGAGCAGCTGGAAGCTACAATTCGCCTCCAGACAGCTCCTGAATGCGACCTAACTACACTTCGGTTTTTCTTTCTTGGCGCACGGGGGGTGTCATCAAAATGGAATATCTCACGGTATTTCATGTCGTTCTCCGTTGTGCCGGTAGGAATCGCATGATCGCCCGCAGTGCTCGATACAGTCGCCATCATGCGACTCCTAGCGTAACAACCGAGAAGGACGCGAAATACCGTGAAATATTGCATTTTGATGACAGCCCCGTGCGCCAAGAAAGAAAAACCGAAGTATATGGAGCTAGGGTGGAAAATCCTGCCACGTTCCGTAGACCTTCCGGTCAGATGCTTTCCAGTGACAGTTGATCACGGTGTAAGAAATATAGGTGAGTCAACCAGCCGCATTTGGGGCAAACTTTCTGAAGCCAGTTTGAAGCTAGTTCCTCGCTTGTCCGTACGGTGCGCACGATCGGTTTGGGTCGCGGTGTAAGGTATACATCTTAAGATGACATCTTAAACTGTGGCTGTTACACAGTTTTACAAAATATTTCTTACCCATTTTCGTAACTGTTCGCTTTGGACTTTACCAATTCCACAAATCACTGACTTGAAATAAGTAATCAGCTGGCCACAGAGCTGTCGAATGGATCACGACCAATCACGACCTTGCCCAATGAGACGCAAAGATCGCAGCGCTTACATGCGAGAACTAGCCTCACATAAGCTTCAGTCTTAGACGGAGTGAACACACCTCTATCTCTTACACCGTACAGTTGATGCCCTGTGCCAGTTATTATTTCGTGTTTCTTGACGCGTGAACTGCTATGCGTGCCAATGAGTCCCTTGAGTGTAGTACACGCTGCAGCCGGCGAGTAGCAGAGTTCCGTCCCCACTGGAATGCCAGACCTAGCTCCTTCACTTCAGTGTACGTGGTTTTCCCTCCAGGTATCTCTCAAAGCGGCCACCGCGCCAGCCGGGAAAACCTCTGTCTCACGTCACGTGCGGTAGTGTTGTGAGCGTTAGTGTGTGTCTGTGTCAGTGTGTGTGTGTGTGCGTGCCTCTGTGTGTGTGTGTGTGTGCGTGCCTCTGTGTGTGTGTGTGTGTGTGTGTGTGCGTGCCTCTGTGTGTGTGTGTGTGTGTGCGCGTGCCTGTGTGTGTGTCTTTGTGTGTCTGTGTGTGTACTTTAGTGTGTGTGAGTAAAGGGAAAAGAAGACCGTGGCCCGTTTGTGAAAGTACTACTCCGGCGTTCGCCCGCTATTGATCGGAGAAACCACAGAAAGATGCCGATGAGAACAGCCTGCCGCTAGAACACATCCCGAGACAATGCTTGCTTGAATTCGTCCTAGCGATGCATCTGTACGATCGCTTCTCAAACCCTAGAACCTCCCGGTCAAAAATACAATGGAAACAGCCTTGAGTTGGTCGTTTGAACGGTCTCCGCAAATAGCAAGTAGAACTCAGCGAGAAGAAAAATGATCAAACGTCTTAGAAAAACGTTTGGATCGTATTACTAACACAATATTGTCTGTTTTCTGAAATACCATTCATAGATGTCCGCGCAATATATGACACAAGTTACTTCTCCGTTTTATAACTTTATATGCCGTAACGTCTGTTATTTTGGCTCAATTTCCGTAGTGAGTATTTTTTAAAAACTCTGTTACTTGCGTAACGTTTATAGCATCGAACGTGAAGTAATTCTCCTAGAAGTTCTTAATTATTGTTATTGTTACTTAACTACTCTCTTGTAATTTATTGTCAGTCAATGTAAGCCTAATGCATGTTATGCTAAGATATTCTGCCAGCAAGTAATGATACTTAATTGCAGAATTAATAATAAATCTAATCTAATCTAAAGTGAGTCGTGTGTGTCACGTCAAGTCGTACGTCACTGCCTTTCTTTGCTTTACGCCAGGGGCTCTCCGGCCATTCGCGGTTCCCGAATGGTCACCCATCCAGAGGCCCGTGTCTTTGGATCTCAGCAGTGTCTCGAGCTGCTTCTTCAAGGCTTCCGTGACTTCAAGGAGTTTGGCTAATAAGTTCCGTGACTTCAAGGAGCTTGGCTACTGGGGCAGGCATTAGATACTAATGTACTAAGTAATAGATACTCGTGTATCGATGTTAGTGATTCCGGGCGCCTCAACTGGTAAGGTCATAAGTATAGTGCGTGATTTTCCTCGGAAGGTGGCGGTGATCTGTATGGCGACATCCGGCGCCGACCTACCGTCGACTAGCGGGGTTATTCCCAACCAGGTATCTCCCACCAGCGGGGGCACCGCCCCAGCCGGGACAAGCTGTACGTTCCCGACCGGTGTCCCGGCATGTGTAGTGCATGTTTGTGTGTGAGTGTGTGTGTGTGTGTGTGTGTGTGTAAATAAGGGGTGTGGTGAGGATAGGACAAGGAAAAGGAAGGAACTATTACGCGAGGTCCGTGGCCCGTTTGTAGGGGGTACTCCTCAGACATTCGCCCAGTATTGACCATAGAAACCACGGAGAACTACCGATAAAATCCCATTAAAATTGTTATACTAAAAATACGTCCAATTTTCCCCATTTTTCGATCTCCTAATTACAGAATGTCTTTAATAATATCACAGAAGAGTGAAACTTCTAACAAAAATCATCCATGAGATCAGAGCAGCCGGCGACTAGAATTCGCTCCAAAACAACTTCAAAACCACATCTTTCCACAGTGGGGACGTGACCAGAGCCATCGTAAATTCATCGGCACTCCTGGCTCTGAGCCACACTCGGCCGATGCCTGTGCACCTTGCTCGAGTTGGGTCAGTCATTCGAGTGATTATTTCAACACGTTTCCAAGCGAAACTAAATTTGGAGGCAGAGTCAGTGAGTAACATTTTCAAATGATTCGAATTCATTTCCCTGACGCTGGCTAACTTGCGTTGGGGCAAATGGACGAGGGTTAAACCTCTGGAGAGTTTGCTCTACTCTTTCTGTGCTGGAAAAGTATTAATTTCTTCTTACCGGAACTCCGTTTCTAGCTGCAACATTTACGATTTGCACAATGTGATCAGATCAAAGAAAATTGGTAAAAAAAATTCCCAAAAGCTCTGTGAATTCATAAAACAATACGGGTTTGGAGGTAAGGATTCTGACGAGTTATTTTTGTAACATTGATAGTGAATGAAAGGGATTGAAAGAATCTGTCACTGATGATTGATTGCTTGGTGATTACGGGCGCGCTAACGGCTAAAGTCATTAGTCCCGTAAGTGTGGTGATTGTTTTTATCTGCAAAATTATTGTATTTACTGTATTTTGCAGTATTTTAAATATGTATGTATTTGGCAATTCAAAACCTTATCTATTTTGTTTGTATTTAAATACTTATTTACAAAGTATTTTGACGAAATATTTAAATACTAAATTTAAAAAATTTTGCCCAACCCTTTGCACAGTGTTTTCTTTTCTGAATGGTACAGAAAGGATTCATTTCCATCAAGTCCATACCTACATTTGAGAATACATACACTGTATTTGAAATGCACGTCCAGAGCAGCAAGGTGGCAAAATGTTCTCTAAAACCAAATTTTTGTCAGAGAAATTTTCAGTTATTGTTAAGAGTAGGGTCTCCACAATTTTTTTGTTGGTATAATGAAGAGTAAACCTATGTCCATTTGTAGACCAAAGTAAGCTATGTATTGCAAATATTTTGATTGAATTTTGCATAAAACTTGTGTAAAAGTTGCCCAGGAAAAGTAAAATAAGAACCAAACCTTTAGATATTTTTCATTTCATATATATTTCAGAATTTTGGCTAATTCACTTAGAATGGCAACCAGTTTATTCAAGACAGATATTGATTCAATATGATTACCAAAGTGAAGCAAAATATATTTAATTGGCCTATTTTAAGTTTAATTTTGCATTTCAAAATTTCATCATCTCGTTTTTTTTTAAAATTCATTTTCTATTAGATAGTAATTCGTTTTACTTGCCAATAATTTTCTGCTTTGGGACCCTATGTTTAATGTAATAAAACTGAAAATACAAATGTGTCCTGGGCATGTCATAAGCAGCTCGCTGTTGCCTCTTTGTCATTCTAAGCAACCCCACAATAACAAAAGGTTGGAGTGGTGGTTTAAGGGAACCTGCTGCATTGCCCCTTTGTTCATAAAGTTAATTTGAATCAAAATTCTTTTATGATTCCATGAAAATTTGTGCCCTAGGTTCCTATGTAAATCCAGTCCTGAATTATAGTCTTGTTTGTCATAGATTATTCATATCTGCAGCTGTCAGTGGTACCTTCTTTTCCATCAACAATTCTCACCCACAGAGCACAACTGGAGGTTAGAACTTGCTAATCAATATCAAGGGTCTTCTGAATTTGAGGAAGAGAAAAAGGCAATTTCATGACCAAAATATTTCTCACAGAATATTTAACTTTGAATGAATTGAAATGTAACATGTTCGTAAGATGTAATTTTTACATAATTTTGTGAAATACAGTAATTGTTTTCTGTTGTTCAAAGGATTGCACTAACTAATCCAAATAAGTTTTGTTGCTTCAAAGAATGTGTTTTTAAATTTCTCTGCTTTTTGATAAGATTAAAAGTGTATATTTTCTCCCTCTTCTGTCACACAAAATCCTGCAAGAGAATATGCCCATATTTTCAAAGAGAGAACTTTTTTCAAAACAGAACTGGAGAGTCACATCTAGGGGGCGGATTTTGCTGACCTAAAACGTCGCCAAAAACAGTGATGAATAAAATGCTTCTAAAAATGTTTTAAAAATGCCCTAAAGCAAAGAAAAATGATGAAAAAAATTTGATCAAAACTAGTTCAGTTGAACAACTCAAGCTATTGGATATGGTACAGATGTAACTGACGATTCTTCCTTTCATTCAAGTGAACTCAGTTTGCAAACATTTGGTCTGGACTGTTCTTTACCAGGAAATCTCTCTCTCTCTCAGTTATCCCCAAATCAGCTGCAATGACAGGCATCACACAAACCTTATGTTACATACTCACAATGGCTGACATTGCAATTCCTAAGTGAAGATATCAAGTAGGGTACTCAGGAATTCTGTGGTGAACATTTGTTGCATCTCATAAATATTACTTGAAGAAAGTACTGTTCAAATGGTATTAAAATTGAAGAAACCAGTGAAAAATGCTTTAAAAATGGCGGAAAAGGTTAAAAAATTACTTTTAGTCAAAATTGACGAAAAGTGTAATGACCTATAGAAAGCATCATTTTCCTTTTTCATAACATAAAATTCATGTTATCATAAAAAGTGAAGTGAACAGAAAAAAATGATATGTCATTAAAATCTGCCCCTAGTCGTATTTAATTAGCCCACATGTTGTTAGCTAATTGTGACAATTCTCTACCCACTTCATCCTCCTTCAAGTACCTAAAGCAGAGGCATCAGTATCATAACATTAAAACCTTGAAACCTCTAAACCAAAAGTAGGGACTGGAGTAGAAAATAAGACAAAAACAGATCCCAACCTCATCACTGCATCGTAGACGCTAGTGCCAAACAGGTCACGATTGACTTGGACCTTTGGTCGTACATGTTTTAGAAGAAGTGTGAAAATGTGTCACTTTGACTTATATTTGTCAGTTTGCACATAAGATGTGAATAATATCAAATCAAGCATCATTGGAAGGGAACAAGAGTATAAATTTTGTTTCACAGGTAGTACCTGAAGAAGCGACACAAAAAGTCACGAAACATTGTATATTTTAAGTATGGAACAAAAAATATCAGTGCCTTTCTTTTACGGCCTGTGTTGTGCCTTTTATTAATTCCTGTTTTATGTATGATTGTCTATAATACATAAAATACTTTCAATCAATGACCATATGAACAGACAATCAAGAAACTACTCTGTTATAAGAATTTTCTCTGTTTGTGTGTAACATATCTGCTTAAAAAAGTAATTTCTCTTTAAATGTTTTTTCCTTGCTTGAATAATGCACAATAGATTTTCATAAAGGCTTCTTCTATGCATCTCAGCCGTACAAAGTGGACATCAATTCTCCTTATCTACCATAGCAAATCTTTGTTTTCAACACAACATTGTGAACACTGTATATGTTTAGATGTACTACATTCAGATGTGTATATGTTTTGAAATGAACACCAGAATCCAAGAGAGTATTTAAATTGTTCAGCAAGCAAACTTAGATGAATGCTCAAAATAAAAAATATAAAAAACAAATATTTTTAAAATATTAAAACAACTTCTTTCTGCTTCTTGTTTGAAAGAGAAAATATCACATAATCAGTCATTAAAATATTTGCAATACTTTTGAAATGGAAATGAGTTGTATATGTTGATCTTATTGAATATGATCAAGAGTTTACTTGTGATACAAAAAGAAAAAACCGTTTGGTTGTTATTTTTTTGTTAATATTCATTTTAAATACTTCAGTTATGTACATATTGCACAGTCAAAAATAACTTTTCATTTCGACCATCTTTGGCATGTTTACATAAACCCTAATGAAAATAAACTTTTTTGAATTTTATCCAAATTGTGTGAATGGGACTAGAATTAATATGTAAATGAGGTTTAAATTAATTTAAATTGGAATTATTATACTTACTTATATTTAGATGCAATTTTCTTATTCTTAATGATTACCCTTGGATAATTTTCATATGATGAAAATATTTGCTGGTCTGATTGTTGAAATTTGTTCGATTTTTTAATTTTTTTTTTTTGTCTATTTCAAATCAACAAGTTTTTAAAACCTACAGTTTTCAATTTCTTGGTAATGAATTTGCTATGTCATGAACAAATTGGATGCAATTGATAGCCTAGGAAGGCAGAGACGAATGGAGTAATTTTCGACATCATCTCAATGTGTCATGATACATATCTGCCATGTGTTTATTATGTCACATAATGTTATGTCTCTGCCATATCCAGAAATGCTTCTAATTGCATAATGCTTATTTCTCACAAAAATGTTAGCATTTTTAAAGAATTATTTCTAGAAAATGCAGAGTTGAATCCATATGAACTTATTAATTGTTTTCATGCAAGAAAATTAATAGTGTTCTTAGTTTAATTAATAATTCTATTCAGATTCACAGATAATTATCAATTTGGAATATCTATTCAAGAGAGTTCAAGAATAACACTGACTTCTAAATGAAAGGAAAGGCATCAAGCAACATTCTTACAAATATGCTAAATTAGTGATTAAATTTTAACTAATATTTTCAGATCAATTTCATTAATATTTTCAGCTGGGCCAATGACTCTCCTCTTAATTAAGTTTTTCACCTAATTAATGTGGTAGTGAGCTGCAGAGAGAATCTTTCGCAGACAGTCAAAAGGTCTTAGGCATTTTGGAAAGCAGCATTTTTTCTTAACCTCAATGAACGTTGAACCCATGAAATGGGAAATGAGAACCATAATCATAAGCTGACAGCTAATTGTTTAAAATATCAAGGTAAATTTTTTAAAAAGTATTTCTTATTACCTTGATTAATTAATAATACAATGATATATTATTGTAATTTAAGAAATAGTCTGGGGCACTTGTTAATCACAATGTTTAACTCTTTTGAAGAGAAGAATTAGAGAAAAAAAATATGAAGAAACTATCTTACTGGGCATATTTAACTGATTAGTTTACATGGATTAAACATTGTGACAATCAAACCTAGTTATAAATGCAGAAATATTTTAAAGTTGTAAGTAAAATTTTATCCAAATCTGTAAACAGTACAGTCTGATCAATAACACTGTTAGTAGATTAAAACGGTTAGTATAGCTACAAACCTAAAAACAATCACAACAAAAAAAATAGCAGCTGGAATGTGTGGTTTTGTCTGTTGTTACTACTAGCACACACTAAACATTGACATGCATACAGAACCAGCATCCAGTGAATGATTGCAGTAAAAAACACTTCTTTTTGTTACTATAAATTCACTTTCTGATACTATAACCAGGCAAAATGTATTTAAACATATCACAAATTAGTGACAATGAGTTGGCAAACTTCTACTCTCTTTGCTAGTAATAGCAATTTTCAAGAATAATTCAGTTAAAAATTAAATTAATAATTATATTCACTAGACCAAACATTTTAATGGAAAATAATGTGTTTATGAAAAAATATTTAGCAGTGAAGTTGAAATGAAACTACTTTCTTATTACAGCATTTGGAAAAAAATTAATGGAAATATTTTCCCCCTGGCAATTTAATTCCTGACTGGGAAACGGAAAAAAAAATCTTGCAATCTTCTGTGATTGATGATGATTTTTGTATTATTTTTAATAATTTATTATCAATTTAAACACATACTTGTATTATGTAATAAAGGAGAAAGAATTGGATCGTGAAAATACTGACAGCCTTTTATAACAAAATTAAAACATTCATAACAGATGCAAACATATTACCTACTACTTGATAACTGAACATTTACATAGTATATTGTAGAATAAAAATTTATCAAATGATTGTGTGATCAAAAGTAAAAGTAATAATAATAAATGACTTTGAAATACAGAAGATATAAAACTGTAGATATGAACTTCAACTTATTCATATTTAGAGAACCTATTTAACAAATCTTTAAAATATTAACCTGTTTTGCTGGAATATAATAATAATTAAATCTTTGAAACACGTGATTAATTATTTGAGAGTTCACATTTTATGAAGTAATTTAAATTTTGGTGTTCTCGTTTTTACAGAATAATATCATATTAATGATTCTTTTAATGAATAATCAAAGAGATGAAAGCTAATATTGATCATTATAAACAAAGTTTGTTTCATTAAAATATGAAAACTTATTTCCAGAATTATTAACACTTTAATGTCTGGAAATATTAACATTTTGAATCATAGAGGCAATGCATAACAGTCAAAATAAAAATAGCTATATACATTTATCACATATGTTTATCACAAAACATATATTAAACAAAAAACATTTACATCAATACCAAATTTTTAACAGAAGTGAAACTTTAATACAACATTTACTCTAAAATTCAAGTAAAAAAAGAGGGGAGTAATATTGATTTTTTTCATCATATGAAATGCTGTTGATGTTATCCATTCTTAAACTGTATCTACTCTTGGAGCAAAAATTGATGCAACCTCACTTAATATTCTACATTAATAGAATAGAATCCTGATTTAACAGGACCTCTATTCAACATTTTCCTTCATTTAAAGTTAATTTATGAAGTCCCAATGATGCCTTTTTGTAAGTAATGCAAATTTATTTTTGTCATAATGTCAATAGCTTTGGCTCAAAATCTGCATTTACCAGTAAACATTTTTGAGTTTTAATTTTTATTTGATTTTCCTCCACAAATTGGGAACCGATGGCAAATACATCATCCAACCCATCTGTCATGCAGTGCAGCTAATTGTAGTGTCCAAAAACTATTAACTGGCGCAATGACATACAATTAAGGTGGTGTTACACTAAGTTTCTACTCTGAATGAGGTTGTGACACTTTGGGAATGTCCCCCATCTATATAAATATCACACTCACAGATAAATCTCGTATGATAATATTGTGATTTAATTATGCATGATAATAATCAAGCATTTTTAAAAATAAATTTGATAATTCCTGTTTAATTTTTACTTGTTTCTTCAAAGAATGCCCCAAACCCACATTTAGTGTAAGCCCTCATTTAACGTAAAAATTATGGTTTCTCCCCAGAGATGAAGTTAAATAGGAGAATTCTGTACACAAGTTTTTAGTTCTTCATCTCGATCTTAAATTGTACGTCTTCAATAGGGTTGGATTCATGTTCAAGTTAGTTCATGTTGAAGTCAAACCGTTAACAAACAATTATTTAAAATGATCAACAAGATTCCAATTGTCTAATATTAAAACAATGGAAGGTTATTTTTTCTTCACAATTTATATTTGGAATGTATATTTCTGAATAAAGAAATGTGATAAGTAGATAGCTATTTTCAATTTGTATGCTAAGAATGGTCTCTATGATTCGAAATATTATTCCCAGAATATCATTTTCATTCTTTTAGGCAAATTCTCTCTAATCATTCAATCCAATTTCGAAATTATTGAATTGGAGACTTTCGAATATATTGAACAATCTGTTTGTTTCTATTTTCATATTACAATTCTTATTTGATGAAAATTCTACTTTAATTTTACTTAACAAACCTGCCTTTTCCTGGAATTTTCTTCTTTAAATTTCTACCTAAAAAATGTTTATGTTGAATGTAGTCACGTGAATAATGGAACATGAAAAAGTAATATAGTGTTTCTTCAATAAATAAATAAATAAATGAATGAATGAATAATAATTTACAAGTGAGGAATGAGGTTATATAATAATTTGTAGTGTTTTCCCAGATTAACAGAAATTGTTAATGAATTACTGAATGAAACCAACAATAAAAATTCGCAAAGCAAATTTCTTGGTAACTGCCACATTCCCTACTACATTGTTCTCTGACCTCTCTTTTGCATTCTAAAATATTTACTCAACTTTTCATCAGAAATACTATTGTTCATCCTCATCTTGAAATAACTCCTGTCAACTTAATGATTTAGAATAAATTTAAAAGTTTGTAAATTGTATCAATATCAGTGAATTTGTTTGTGTGGAGTCAAAACATTAATTTTCGTCAATGTTTTTCATTTAAAACACTTCAAGTTAACTTTGAACAAGTTATACATGTGAATGTCACATTCACTTGAATGGCATAAGAATAGAATCTTTATCTAAATTGGCCCTTTCAAAAGAAAGATGGAAATTGAAGTCATAAAAAAAAGTGTTTGTTCCTGCACAGATTAAAAGTATCCACCCAATCCAAAAAGCAGACATTCAGACAGGCAACAGAACATTTTGTAGGTTGCATTACAGTCATGATGTGTTTTTTAGTTGTATCCATTCAATAGTTCGAGACATGCAAATTCAAAATGTTAAGTGTACCAAAAACCATACAATTTAATTATTATTTCTGTTAATGTTTCAACAAAGTCCCAAACTTAGAGCAGTTTATAATAATACATACCATAAACCCCATGAGATAATGGGATATCGTATTTATTGCTGCTCATGTAAACCAAGAGAAAACCTGAGAACGTACAAAGTTATAAAAGTGACCATTATGAACCAGAAAATTCTCCCACTTTTTGCCACCTAAGAAGAGATAAAATTTTGGTAGAAAATTGGAATTGGAGAATGGAGCAAAGTAAAGAAAGGAATAAAATTGAAAGGAAAATATTCAAATTTGAATAAGCTGTATAGCATCGTATTTTCTAAATTCAAATGTTTAGCTGAATAATTCTATGAAGCCAGAGCAATTTTGTATGGTTCATTGTACAGCAAATACAAGTTCTTGTCAACTACCCACTAGATGAATGATGTGATTAAAGAGTGGAATAATGCAAGTGATCATGAAAGGAATAGGGAAAAGTGCAATGCGTTGAAAAAGAAACAAAAAACAAGTGAGTTGCTTGTCAACTAGCTAAGGACTGTTTGCAATAAAGGAAGGAAGGATTTATTCAAGTAATACTACTATCTCCTTCCAAAACATCTTTTATTTTCAACTTTAGTAGATTTCTTTTATATTATATAGCATATGTATAAAATTGAAGATTCTTCCAACGTATTTCAGTGAGAGATAAGAACAACACAACAAGGAAGGTTAAGCTATTGTCGCTTAGAATTCTTGAGCAAATTGTGTGTCTCAAATGGTGAAGAACGAATCACCCATCTGCAACTAGAGACTAGTTTCAACGTACGATATACAAGAGAGAAGACAGTACTTCTATTTAACAGCTGCAAGGCAGGGGAAGCCGTGAGTCGCTTGTGACTAGAAATTATTTGAGCACCAGAGCCATGCAAGAGTCAGTGGTCGGCTGGCAGGCTGTTCAGTTGGCCTACTACCAACCATGCTTAAAAAGCACCAACTGGAATCTCACCAGTGGCCTCAGTCTTTTACAACATCAGCGTTCTTTAGTCTTAATGAAGTTTCATGAAAACTGCACGTGTTACAAGAACAGAAAGACTTGCTCTGAGAGTTAATAGCAGAAGGATAGACTGATTTTAGATCAAGAACCTGGAATGGAAAATGAACAATCAAAACCCTATTGTCACCTAAATTTTAAAAATCACTACGCACATTTTTTTGCCAAAAGAAAAAAGAAAAAGAAAAAAATACAGATGTGTTCCTGATGTAATTGCAGTATTTTGAAAATTATG
This sequence comes from Acheta domesticus, assembly GCA_031308135.1. NCBI lineage: Eukaryota > Metazoa > Arthropoda > Insecta > Orthoptera > Gryllidae > Acheta > Acheta domesticus. Next base: position 105,404,526 of record JAHLJT010005437.1, on the reverse strand, counting down.
ATCCAAGTAAAAGGATTTATACATCTTTGCTTTTCAATTTACTGTATGAATCAGACTTAATGATAAAATTCACACCAATATTTGTATTTAAAGAAAATAAATGAATGAGTGGCATATGACAGACCTATTTTGTTATGACACCAATACCATTACTGGTGAGTAAAATGGTGAATGTGCCACTTTTTAACGTATGCTAATAGTTTTGTTCTGCTCTAACACTTGCTTTATGTTTCAGCTTTATTTTGTTTTTTAAGGCAACGGAAAATGATACATTTACTGAAAAGGCTTCTCAAAAAGCATTAACACCTAATTTTTGTCAGGAACACACTGCAGTTCAAGAATACAAAGTGGAGTAGAGTTGCCAACAGTCATACATTTCCATAAATTTGATAA